>ML787944.1:223570-277626 GCA_009831015.1 Picea engelmannii | reverse complement strand
CTTCCCAACGTCTAATATCTAAGCGCCCGGATCAACGGTGCTCTCGCGATCCCGTCCTTCTCAGCTGCTCTATTCTTAACCAACGTGGGCCCTCCCCCCTGTTATGCCATCCTCCAAAGCCACCCTTTCTCTATTGCCATGTGTCATCTGTCCTTCTCCTCTCTTTAGTCCAGGTAGTCCCTTCCCCATCTCATCATCCACTCTCCTCCTTCCATGTGTCCCTCTCTCGTACATGTCTGCTCCCCACTAAAAATGTGCCTATTACGTCTCATATCCTGCCTCCTCCACTTATTTCCTTCTGCCATTTGTCTCCCCTGTAACCTATCTCACCCCTCATCACTTCATGTATCGCCCTCATATCTTTGGCTCCACTACTCCCGTCGTGGGCCCCATTCTTCGCGCTGGCCTCCCCACCTATTCATCAGGCCGTTCAGCTAATCCAGGTGGCAGCCTGAAGGGCCATCCACGTCCTCGAGGTGCCGAGTTGGCCGGACCATCCTCAATCCCAATGAAGCAGTTATTGAAGCAGTTGGTGGTGGTTAGACATCGTCTCCGCCATAATGGGAAATTCCGACGACGAATTAAAGGCACGTCGATTTGCCCACGGAGCTGTCAGGAGTCTGATTGCGTCCGTCGTTGGTGCACGATTATTCAAAGACCGCGGGCACAGATTGTCAGAAGCCATGCAGACACAAAGTTTTAATGCAACGTCTCGGTTTTTTTGTTGTGGTTGTTTTGAGTATATGTAGGCGTTTTCACCATTTTTGTATCTATCGATGGTAGAGCAAAGCTCCCGAATGTAAAGTTTCAATGACCATTCTGGTTCTGGGGTTATGTATCTGTGTTTGAGATTTCTTGTTTTATGACAAACAGTTTTCCTTCTCCATCTCTATTTTCGTCTTATACCAGAGAGTTCATGATCGATTGATTCGCATGGGTTGTTGCAGTGGTGCCATGATAAAAGATTTATTCTTGCATTATTGTATTTTATGGTTTTCTGCATTTGGATGCAAGAGGCCCTTGCCTTCGAATGCTTTCTCTCACAGTCTGTTAGAAACCTGAGGCTTATAACAGACCCCTGCACTCTTCTTATACAAGTCTTCCTCCTACTCACCCTTATTACAACTCATTGTTTGAAGTTTATCTAAGACCTCATTTGCCCATGCATGTCTGGCCTAGTTTCAGAGTTGAGACGATATTGTCCTGAGTTTCCTTCCATTTGATCACCCCTTTATAACAAACCGTGACATTAAACTGATGGGTGTTAGGCTATGCTCCTTCAAGCAATCCAGGAGTGACTTCTGACACTAACATTTATGGCGCCATTTTCGGGGATGAATTTGAATATTTTCCCCGGGATTGAACGACAACGATTAACTGATTTTGAAGGTGCATCAGATATCAGAATTATCAAGATTTATACTGTGCACCCGGCGAATCCACTGGGATGAACCTATTGGTTTAGTTGTGGCTTCCAGCGGTAGACATATGCGGTCTCATCCACAGCTGCCTCTAGCAACGCCTGAAGAAGACCCGGATGTGATTATCAAAAAGGGGAAACCCTCCCAAGGAGAAAGCTTTCATGTTGAACCAGGTATTTCCCCGCCTCCTTCTGTAAAAACTCCTTTTTCTTATTCTCAGCTTTGTAGCCATCCCTCTTTAGAGGTTTCCCGTTTCCTCAACTTTGGGAGTGTTCCTGCTGAGTTTTCCCCTCCTGGTCTGGGATTGGAGGGAGAAATCCTTGTCACTCCCCTTTCCTCTGAATTTGTTCCTTGGTGTAGACCAGGGACTATAGAATATTTCCCCACTCCTGAACAAGGAGGAGCGCCTGCTAACTTGAGCTCGTTAGCCTTCTCCTTGAATCCTCTCTTGTTTCCCACTCCACTTCGAGATTCATTCCCAGTAGCCCCTTCATGAACTCCTTCTCCTCCTAGTTCTCCTCCACCTAATATCCCTATGGTTAGTGTTAATCCCCCTCTGAATAGAATGGATTCCATAGTCGCTGCCAGATACGCCCCCTTAATCCTACCCCATCCCATGAATCCTCTCCCTGCTGGAGACTACTTGAAATACATGCCCAAGTTCACTGGAGAAGGGGACGTAACTGCAGAAGAGCACCTGGTTTCTTTCTACAGTTATGCAGATAAATTGAATATTGAAAACGAAGATGTCTGGATGAGAGTTTTCATCCAGAGCCTGGATGGTGAGGTGAGGAAGTGGTTTAGAGGATTGGCCCCTGGATCTATTGTTGGAATTGAAGTTTTGGATAGTATTTTCCTGAGACAGTGGAGAGATAGGAAGGATTTCATGTATTACATGACAGAGTTTGGGTCTCTGAAGAAAATGGAAAGAGAGTTTGTCTCTGACTTCTCCAAAAGATTCAATAAAATGTATAATAAGATTCATGCCGAAGTAAATCCCTCAGAAGCCTCTGCCCAAATTTCTTATGTTGGTGCTTTTGACCATGATTTATGTATTTTATTAAGAGAAAGAAGAGCCATCTCCTTGGCTCAAATGCAAGACGCGGTTGTAGAGGTGGAATCCAATATATTTGCAGCTGATAGACTGAGGAACAAAGCTGACGCAAATCGAAGAAAGGGAAAATTCGAGGCCTCAACTTCTGGCACATTGGTGCCCCACCCTCAGGTGGATGAATTGACCAGGATGGTGAGGTCTATGTCTGCAGAGATGGAGAGGATGAGGGTGGAAGGGACGCAAGCATACAAAGGTCCCCAAAACATCAAAAAGGGAGGAGGTTTCACAAGACCAAATAATTTTTCTCCCCCGAATGTACAAAAGGAAAGAGGAAGAGACAAAGAAGACCAGAGAATCTAGGCCCCTTTTCAGAACAATTTTGTGGCCGAAGATGAAGAAAGGGAAGCAGACGAGTTGGATCATGAAATCCATTTCTTTGGGGACACTCCTCCTTTTCCTCATCTCACCCAATCATCATATGAGGAGTCTCTCATGGACAGTCAAGTAAATGAATTAAGCAAGGGAGAGAAGGCTGGCGGTGGTCAAGGCAGGTACAACCTGAGGTCCGACAAAAGGATAGCAGCACCTGATATTCCTGAGCAGCCCACTAGAATGGAGAAACCTACTAGTAAGGTAGAAGACAACCACAGAGGTAAGAAGGCTCAACCCCTCTCTCCCATTATCCACAATCGTGTCCCTAAAATAAGAAAAATTCCAAAGTTTGCATCTTCTTTTAATTTCGAGCATGAAATTCAAAAGATCAGAATCCCTGTGCCCCTCACTGAGCTAATCAAACATGAAGAAATCAAAAAGCGCTTCTCTGAGCTTTTGCAGTCTGAAACCTCATGCCCTCCCACAGACTCCATAAACCTCCAAGATGAAAATCCAGCAGTTGTCCTAGGTTTTCCTAGGACCCATGGTAGAAGATAGAGATGATTCATCCCCTCCCTTCTACACATCCTTGAACATACATGATAAAGTGTTGCACAACTTCTTAATGGATTCAGGGGTTTCTCATAACCTCATGCCCAAAACCATCATGGAAGAACTAGGGCTTGAAGTTACCCTAACCTATCATGACCTCTATTCTTTTGACTCCAGGAGGGTGCAATGTTTGGGAGTCATCAAGGACTTGGTAGTTTCTTTGTTTCAGCTGCCCATGAAGAGTATGGTCATGGATATTGTGGTAGCTGATGTCCCCCCCAAGTTCGGCATGTTGTTGTCAAGGTCTTGGATTAAGAGACTTGGAGGAACGTTACAGATGGATCTCACATATGCCACCATTCCAGTCTTTGGAGGAGAACATAGGAGATTGTACAGAGAAGCCCAGCTAGCCTACATAGTCAGTGATGAAGCGAACCCCACTAATCACCCCATATTTGCACTTGACACTGACTTAGGGTCTAGTTTGTTACAGATCACTGAGACTCCTAAGGCCCCTTTACCGATTAGAAAATAGCCCATTATTAATCATGAGATGCCTCCTCCAACCACCTCTGTTTGGAAGATGTTCTTTGATGGAGCTTCCTCCAGTATAGGTGCAGGTGCCAGAGTGGTATTCATATCACCCTGTCAAGAGACCATATCTTTGTCATACAAGTTGGAATTCAAAATCACTAACAATGTGGCAGAATATGAAGCTCATGTTCTGGGTATGAGGGCTGCAAAAGAAATGGGAATAAAGGAGATAGCAATATTTGGAGATGCTGAGTTGATTATCCAGCAGGTCAGAAATGCCTATCGTGCTAAAAATCCCCGACTCAAGAATTACAGAAATGAGGTGTGGGACCTGCTTGATAATTTCTTCTTGGCTTTTAACATTTCTTTCATCCCAAGGGAAGAGAATACTTCAGCCGATTCTCTAGCTGCCTCAGCTAGTTGGCTCGAAGTTCCTCTATCGCCTATGATCAAATCTGATGTTGAAATAAGATATAGACCCTCTGTACCGGACAATGTCAAACATTGGAAGGTATTTGAAGATGATCTGGAGATCGAAAATTTTCTCCAATCCATTGATGACTTTTCTGCATTGCACATAGATGAGGATCCTGACATGGAAGGTGACCATCACCCTGGGGAGTTTTTGAATAAAATTGCTAATCATCAGATTATACAATTGTCGAGCAATTACATTTCGAAAGGACTAATCCCATTAGAATGGTTGTTCGATGGGAATGATGTGGCAGTAAAGGGTAGAGTTTCAGGTGATGATGCTGACACAACTGAGTGAAACATAGGAACACCAGAGGAGCCCAAGTTTGTCAAGTTGTCAAGAAGTTTGACCAGGGAGCAGAGGGCCGAATATACTGAGTTTCTGAGGGAGTTTTCTGATGTGTTCGCGTGGACCTACGAAGACCTCAAGACATATGACACATATGTCATTGAGCACAAGATCCCACTGAAAGAAGAGGCTAAACCATTAAAGCAGAAGCTAAGACAGATAAACCCCATGTTGTTACCTGTCATGGAGAAAGAAGTGAAGAAGCTGCTAGATGCCCAAATCATTGTCCCCTTGAGATATTCCGACTGGGTGGCCAATTTGGTCCCAGTAAGGAAGAAAAGTGGCAAAATCAGACTCTGTGTTGATTTCAGGAACCTGAACAGGAGCTCAAGAAAAGACAATTATCCCTTGCCCAACATGGAACACATATTGCAGAAGTTCATTAGTGCATCTAGAATATCCATGATTGATGGATTCTCTGGTTACAATCAGATATCAGTCATGCCTGAGGACAGGGAAAAAACGACCTTCACCACTCCTTGGGGCACATTCATGTATGCCAAAATGCCTTTTGGGTTGATGAATGCAGGAGCCACATTCCAACGAGCCATGGACATAGCCTTCATCGGGGAAAAAGATAAGTTTGTGGTGATCTACCTAGATGACATAACAGTCTTCTCCAAGACTGATAACGAGCACCACTGCCACTTGAAGAAGGTTTTCCTGAAGTGTCGAAGGTATGGTCTATCTTTAAACCCCAGGAAATATTTGTTTGCTATGAATGAAGGGAAGTTGTTAGGCCATATAGTGTCAGCAGAGGGAGTGAGAATTGATCCTGGGAGGGTGGAAGCACTTCAGACCCTGTCACTTCCCAGATCTAAGAAAGAGGTTCAGGCATTTTGGGGGAAGATTAATTTTCTGAGGAGATTCGTCTCAAATTTTGCCGAGCTGGTGAAATACATCACAACCATGCTCAGAAAGGGAAATGAAATAAAATGGACCACTGAACCCAGGGAATCTTTTGTCCAAATAAAGAAGGCGTTGACTGAGGCACCTGTGCTAATCAGTCCTGATTATTCCAAATATTTTCTGATATTTTCTTTTGCTTCCTGTGATATAGTAGTGGCAGTTTTGTTGCAGAAAAATGATCAAGGGAAAGAGAAGCCTATTTCTTTCTACAACAAGGCATTGAGAGACGCAGAACTCCGCTACGAGATCATGGAAAAGTAGGCCTATGCCCTGGTGAAGGCTCTTAAATATTTCAGAGTCTATGTCTTACACTCAAAGATCACTGCATATGTCCCTTCAACCGTTGTGAAGGACATTCTTATATAGCCTAACATAGACGGGAGGAGAGGTAAATGGATCGCCAAGATCCTAGAGTTTGATCTGGAGATTAAGCCCACCAAGTTGATAAAGGGGCAGGGTTTGGCCAAGTTGTTGGTTGAATCCAATTGCAAGGCCTTGGGATTTAACTTCATCAATGAGCAAGCTGATCCATCCAACAAGCATTTCCAGGGTGCCCTATCACTAGCATCATGCCCCTGGTACAAGGATATCTTATACTTTCTGCAAGAATTAAAGCCCCGTGATGGATTGGAAAAAAGTAAGGCCAGGGCCTTAAAGCTCAAAGCGGTCAGATATTGCCTCATTGACCAAGCCTTGTATTGGAAAGACCCTCTAGGGGTATTACTAAGGTGTCTGGACCTGCAACAAGCCCAGAAGGTTATGTTCGATTTCCATAGCGGTCTCTGTGGAGGTCATCATTTTTTGAAGAACACAGCTCAAAAGATCCTCCGAGCTCAGTATTACTGGCCAACCTTATTTCCTGATGTCTGCAGAGAAATCAGAGCTTGCATCAAATGCCAAAAGTTTTCAGGAAAGCAGCAACTCAAATCTCTACCATTAAAGCCTATAGTAGTTTCAACACCCTTCCAGCAGTGGGGATTGGACTTCATCGGAGAAATTCATCCTCCCTCAAGTGGCCAGCACAGATGGATTCTGACTGCGACCGACTATTTCACCAAATGGATAGAAGTTGTTCCTACAAGAAGCACTTCCCAGAAAGTGATTATCAGCTTCCTGGAAGATCTCATAGCAAGATTTGGCTGCCCTACCAAAATTGTCACTGACAATGCCTCCCCCTTTCGGTCTGAGCCTCTGGTCAAGTTCTGTGAACAGTTCGAGATTTCATTGATTCACTCTTCTCCCTATTATCCTCAAGGAAACGGACTGGTAGAGTCCTCCAATAAAAGTCTGATCAAGCTCATCAAGAAGCTCTTGGAGGAAAATAAAAGGGCCTGGGACTCAAAGCTCAAATTTTCTCTTTGGGTTGATTGGGTGACAACCAAGAAATCCCTGGGCATCTCACCTTTCCAACTTGTTTACGAAATAGAGGTCGTTTTCCCCACTCAGCTCGCCTTATCTGTGGCAAATTTCCTTCAGGACTTTGAAGGAGAACCTAACCATGTGGTCGAAAGGATTTTCAGGTGGTGGAAGTGCAGCAGATCAGAGAACAGGTCATGAACAGGGCCTACAATCATCAGCAGAAGATCAAGCAGGCTTTTGAAAAGAAGAGAAAAAAGAAGGAATTCGAGCAGGGTGATCTGGTTCTCAAATGGGATGCGCCCAGACAAGATAGGGGCAAACACAGTAAATTTGACGCCCTCTAGTTTGGGCCTTTCAAGATCCTTGAAGTCTTTTCAAACAACACTTACAGGTTGTAGGATCTGGAAGGCAAAGAAGTTTTTAGCAGCCCAGCTAATGGGCATTTCTTAAAAAAATGTTTCTTGTGAGCCACAGTCGGCTCTTTTTGTTTTGTTTTGTAAATATTTTTTTTGTTTTCAGCCTAATAAACAACTCCATAGCCCAATAGCAAAGGCATTGAATCTGCAAAAGAGTTCCTAGAGCATCACAGGGATGACTCTATCCCCCATGGAGCCAAATGTTATCGATATTTCTGGTAATGGGGATAAAATGCGAAGAAATGGGTAAAAAACCCAGTTGTCCTAAGTTCGGGATGCAAATGTGTCCGTGACAAGCAGCAAACGGATATGGATGACATACATCCACGTGCCCAGATCAACAACGTACAGGTGATTTCGGACCCCCTCCGCCTTTCTACCTTTAAGCGGAGNGGGGGGGGGGGGGGGGGGGGGGTCCGGAATCCGGGGCGCATCTCTCCAACGGCTACGATCATAGTGCCAGGATCAACGACGCTCAAGGAAATTTCGGACCCCTCCTGACTTTATACCTTTAAGATGAGGGGGGGGTCTGAAATCGGGCACGCAGCTTCCCAATGGCCAAGATCTAAGCACCCGGATCAACAACGCTCTCGCAATCTCGTCCTTCTCAGCTGCTCTGTTATTAACCAACGTGGGCCCTCCCCCCTGTTATGCCATCCTCCGAAGCCACCCTTCCCCTGTTGCCATGTGTCATTTGTCCTTCTTCGCTCTTTAGTCCAGGTAGTCCCTTCCCCATCTCATCATCCACTCACCTCCTGCCATGTGTCCCGCTCTCGTACATGTCTGCCCCCCACTAAAAATGTGCCTATTACGTCTCATCTCCTGCCTCCTCCGCTTATTTCCTTCTGCCATTTGTCTCCCCTGTAACCTCTCTCACACCTCATCACTTCATGCCTCGACCTTATAGCTTTGGTGCCACTACTCCCGTCGTGCACCCCATTCTTCGCACTGGCATCCCCGCCTATTCATCAGGCCATTCAGCTAATCCAGGTGGCAGCCTGAAGGGCCATCCACGTCCCCGAGGTGCCAAGTTGGCCGGACCATCCTCAATCCCAATGAAGCAGTTATTGAAGAAGTTGGTGGTGGTTAGACATCGTCTCCGCCATAATGGAAAAGTCCGACGACGAATTAAAGGCACGTCGATTCGCCCACGGAGCTATCAGGAGTCTGATTGTGTCCGTCGTCGGTGCACGATTATTCAAAGACTGCGGGCGCAGATTGTCAGAAGCCATGCAGACGCAAATTTTTAATGCAACGTCTCGGTTTTGTTGTTGTGGTTGTTTTGAGTATATGTAGGCGTTTTCACCATTTTTGTATCTATCGATGGTAGAGTGAAGCTCCCGACTGTAAAGTTTCAATGACCATTCTGGTTCTGGGGTTATGTATCTGTGTTTGAGATTTCTTGTTTTATGACAAACAGTTTTCCTGCTCCATCTCTGTTTTCGTCTTATACTAGAGAGTTCATGATCGATTGATTCACATGGGTTGTTGCAGTGGTGCCATGATAAAAGATTTATTGTTGAATTATTGTATTTTCTGGTTTTCTGCATTTGGATGCAAGAGGCCCTTGCCTTCGAATGCTTTCTCTCATAGTCTGTTAGAAACCTGAGGATTATAATAGACCCATGCACTCTTCTTATACAAGTCTTCCTCCTACTCACCCTTATTACAACTCACTGTTTGAAGTTTATCTAAGACCTCATTTGCCCATGCATGCCTGGCCTAGTTTCAGAGTTGAGACGATATTGTCCTGAGTTTCCTTCCATTTGATCACCCCTTTATAACAAACTGTGACATTAAACTGATGGGTGTTAGGCTCTACTCCTGCAAGCAATCCACAAGTGACTTCTGACGCTAACAGTATGTGAATATTTAGTCAATCCGACAATTTTGAACTTTGTATCTATGATCTCTAATATCTCCATAGACTCCCCTATTGTTTAGCAAGTCTTCATCTTCTGTACCAATTTATGTGCTAACTTATGGTTTATTCGCTATTTATAGATAGTTTATTCGCTAGTTATAGTTTCCTTTTTTGGGGCGATCATAATGTTTTTCCTCATTTGTTTCCACATTCAGCAATGTGTATGAACTTTGCAGGAGTTGATTCCACCAATTCTTTTTTCCATCACCAACAGTAGTGCTTTAAATTCCTTTCCTTCTGAATGGATTTCTCTATACCCAACACACGGGCCTTCCCAACATTATTGAAATTTTCATATGATTTCCACAAATATTTATATATGGTATACAAATCTTTAGCCAATCCGCCAATTTAGAAATCTATGGCCAATTTAGAACTCGGTATATATGATCTCCAATAACTCATTGGAGTCCTCCAGTGTCTAGCAAGCCTCTAATATCTTATGTGCTAACTGATAATTTATTCGATATTTATTTGCTAGTTATAGTTTTCTTTTGTGCTAACTTTGTATCTAACTCTGTATCTATGATCATAATGATCATAATGATTCTTTGCTAACTTTGTATATGTATCTTTTGTGCTAACTGGTAGTTTATTCAGTATTTATAGATAGTTTATTCTCTAGTTATAGTTTTATTTTTTAGGATGATCATAATTATTTTCCTCATTTGTTTCCACATTCGACGATGTGCCTTCCAGTATATTTTTATTGACACAATTTGTAACACACCCAACCCCTGAGTACCCTTTCTAGGGATGGGGAATCATAATTTTGTTTTGCTTAAACATCTTGAATCCTCTGCCTGAGGTATTCATCCTCTTCTACTCACCAATAGCATTCTAACAATTGTTGACAGGCTCAAATCCGAGCTCTGGGTTGTAGTTTACGGCCTCCCGAAGTTCTTTAGGAATTTATCAAACATGGGCCACGTGTCTCCACCTCATTCATACCATCCCCAAGTTCCTACATCCATGGGAAGGTTCGTTCACCGTTCAATCCAAAGGCGAGACTTAATCCTTATCTAACACACAGGCTAGAGGAGTATTCGGCATTTGGTGCTTTGGCGTTGAACGTCCCTTTTCTTTTCTACACGGATGTCCTCCGAATTCTAGAAATCCCAAACTCCCGTGGTACTTCCACATAGCCCTAGCCTTTGGCCCTTTTTGGGAGAATAGGTTCTAGCATCCCAAGTCTCCCAGAGTTCCCAATTCCCGGACTCTTGAAGTCCCGAAATCTCTCCACATGGCTCTGGCCTTTTAGCCTTTTAACTTACCTCGACACTACACTCCAAACCTCCAAAGTCTCGAAGTCTCGGACTCCCGAAGGGTCAACTCTCGCACGTGGTGATTGTATTAGATACGAGGGAAAATACAGGTGGGTCCCTCATTCTCCTCCCAACAAATGGACTAAGAGGTGAGTGTCAGGTGTAATACGTGGAAATATAGAGATGACATGTGTCACATGTTGATGGGCCTATAGGGCATGTGAAATTCTCGAATCTAGGTGACACGTGGCACATTAATTGAGGGTCCATGACACCTTGGATGACATCACTATTCCACGTCACTACAAACTGGTAACCTTCCAAGTCCTTCAATCTCACGGCCAAGGTGTGTCCACATAATCCCTGGATCGACATCGTTTGTTACTTCATAAGTTTGGCGTTTGAGAGTTTTTCTATGCAAACTCCTCTTTTCTCCTTGAGTTGTTCAGCGTCGGGTTGACCACGGCCTAGATCTGACGATCAGGAAAAGTCCTGAAGTGTCCTCAGAACAACGACTCTCATCACTTTAGGATTTGAAGCTTATAGACACACCACACCTCAAATCCCTCGCAGTGCCAAGTCTTCGGACTAAAGGATCTGGCACCACACATCCCCTATATATCGATGGCAGAGATTTACTCCATCATTTGTGACTTTAGGAATCTTCACATATTGAAGACTTCGTCCAAATTCCTCTGGAGTGTCAAACCTACGGACCCCAAAATCTACTGCCACGTGGCCTCCACACATGGAAATGTCGTTACTCAACATGTGGATCCCCACGTGCTTTCAACATGACACACACATTCCCTTGATCAAACAACCAAGAAGAGTCCTGAAGGATCCATAGATCCACAGTCCCCATTACTTCGTGACTCCGAACTTCGAGGGTTTTGACGTTACAACGCCCATGTCTTCCTGAAGCAGTCAACACTAGGTTGACTACATCGTATATCTAACTATTGGGATAGTTCCCAGGCATCCTCAGATCTACGACTGAGATTAACTTCAGGCTCAGGGACTTCGAAGGATCCGCCTCCCTCACAACGAATACCAAAATTCACCGAACTCGTGAAGATTGAAGGATTCGAGGAGTTAACGCTTGATCTCCTTCTCCAAATCCAACGGTTGTGACAGACATTGGATCCTCCCAAACGGATCTCGTCCACTCGTCTTCCAAACAGAAGGATCTTCCCTTTTGAGACTTAAATCTCGTTATCCTTCCTCAGCTTCATCAATTCTGAAATACTTAGGCATTGGCGCGTGCTTTGCACTCTTTCTCCCGATCTTAACATACTCCTTTTTCTAGGAGACTCAAAACAGCTAGGAGTATCAAAATGCATACAATAAATTGTGCCCAAGGTCGACGAACTCACAGTTCATTTGCTTAAACTTGAGCCACTGCAAGGCTCAAACATTTACATGTACAACCCATATAGTTCCTTACTTTCTTAAATACACAATCAAGAAAATATAAAGGGACACACTCTAATCATCAAGCAAACATCCACATCCCTGAAACATTCATAAGATATCAAACTTTAATTTATAGTTGTTGTTCAATTACAGGGGATATGAGAATACTTATCTATTACAGGTTGCAGCAAACTAACTAACTGTGGGTGTTCACCTTTACACCAAACCATAGGCTCAGAGGAATTCATTCTTATCACTCTGGCCACCCCCAAGCCAAGCCATGATATCACTAGGGAATTTATGCCAATTTTCAGAGATCCTTTCTCTGTCACAACTTCTGTGAGGTTTATCAGATGCTCCCTTAGCATCAAGCTCGCGGTCTTCTGCTCATTCTCAGCTGGAGAGCTCCTCGCATTCTCCTCTCTTCTCTGTATATTATGCATGCCTTGCACGTACACCCTTCCTTGGGAAGGTTCCCCTTCCTATCATGTTCCTTTTGTCATAAGGAAACTCGGGTCGGCCTGGGTTTGCAGGACCTTATGGTACTTTTGGGATGGAATTATTCAGCTAGACCATGCTTCCATTCATGGGGTGGTTGATGGTTCAACCACTGGTCCTTTATTCATTAATTGATTCCTATCCTTGGGAATCGGAGGAGGTTTATTATCCTCATCAAAAGGAAATTTGGGGTCATTTGACATAATGAACCCTCTCCATAGTTTTCCCATTTCTTTCCTCTAGTGATATCATGTCTAGTACTTCAAGGCTTCACCCCCACATTCAGTCATTGGAAATATAAACAATAATACATTTACATTGTTCCCATGTCACAGCATGGTGATCATGATAAAATATTAATTACAAGTTGGGGGCAAACAGGGGTGTTACAATCCCCTCCCCCTTAAAGGAACATCGTCCTCAGCTTTATTTCTCAGTAACACCTGTCATGCCTTTTCTCATTCAGTTACTTCAAAAATATGGATCCTCTTTCTTGGTTGAGTCCTTTCCATACTCTTTTCCTTCATCAGTTGCTTCAAAATTTTGGGACAGCAAGCATATTAATCATAATTTCATGTGAAAGCAATTGTTGTTGTGAAAAATTCAAGAGGAAAAATTCATAATATAGCACAATACTTATATATCCAGTTCATGGATTTGCATCCACATGGTTGTCTTATTCTCTTGGCTTACTTTTTTTCCTGGACATACCCCTTGTGTGCATGATCCCAATCAATAGTTTACAAGGATGATCAAAGTCTCCTCTTCCTTGTGGTCACTCACCCTCCAGGCCCAGGCTCAGGCATCCCCTTATCTTCTATACAGTCCCTCTGGTGATCCATATTTCCTTGCCAAATCTTTCTCACAGAGGAAGAGTTCCAAAGACTTCATTGAGTCTTACAATCGAGGCGTCCCTCAGACTTTCTCTGTCGAGGCATCTCTCTGGCTTGTGTTACCACAACACAACATATTCTAGGGAAATCATGGCTTACCACATGGTTATCATGTCTCAACAGTAGCCTCTTTCATGCTTTCCAGTTTGACAGCCTTCATCTGTCCTCCCTGGGCAGATCTTTTTTTCTTACTTGTATCACAGGTATACAAAAATTATGAGATATCATCATAAATTTAAACTTCAGAATTTTACTACAAATATGTCACCCACAGATTTCCAAATTCCACATTTTTCTTTTCATATTTGTTCCACACAGGAACCAAATTCACAAGTATGGGTTTTTTCTTCCCATAGCAGTCTGTCTCAACAGGAAATTGGTCTTCCTTATGGGCTTATAACACTATGATATCCAAGACCCTTTTCTTCTTGTAACTTCAACATTCCTCAACCAAACAAATTGTTAGTTTTCATGCACTTTATATTTTCATTGCACGCTTCCAGTGGTTCAAAAAAAAAATTGGAACAGTGCCTATTAACAATCAAATTCGTTTGCTCAAAAACGAAAATACCATTCCTCGTAGTTTGTCTCAGTAGGAAATTTGGTCTTCCTTATGGACTTACAACATTACCATATCCAAGGCTCTTTTCTTCGTGCACTTTCAACTTCAATCAACCAAACAAATTGTTAGTTTCCCATGCACATATATTTTCATTTCACCTTTACAATGACATCACAAGTAATTCTTAAATTGTGCATGCTAACATTCAAATTACATCTACAAAAACATGAAAGGAACCTCATTCCTTACCTATGCATATTTTAAGCATACCAAACCTTTCAAAATATAGTTCAACATTAAGTGAATTAAATCCAAGGGGCCAATATCCATGGCCACATTCACTTACCATGCACCCTTGTATTGATTTCAAGTTTACCATACTTATGACAAGCATCTCGTTTATTATTGCAACATGACTGTACTTCCTACTACACGATGATCATGATCCCAAATCAACACATGTGAAACTATAAGTTTCTCTTGAATGCACCCAAACATTCTTCCTTCATTAGTAACCAAGGTGCCAACACTCGTGGCCACCCAAATTTTATTTTATTTAATACCTATACAATGTAATTAAAGTATTGGAACGTCCTTCTTCCCCGATGGAAAATTCATTGTCTTCCCTTTATGCAAACATGCATTTCCTCAAATCAATTCCATGCAATGTGCTAACTATGAGCACCTTTATTCTCGATCTCCCTAGATTGGTCATTGTACCCATGGTACTCTTTATTCATGCATTTTCTTGCAAGGGTTATCACTCATCCTTGATTGGCCTAGACCTCATCTCTCTATTGTTCATATTCTTGTTTCCTAAATCTTACCTTGCCTGGGGTAGCAATAGCATACAACAACCACTCAAAATTAATTGCATATCTTTAAGATAATGAAATATTTTCAGAAGGGATTCTTACCAAATTCATGCATGCCTTATGCCACATAGGTATGGACATTTTTATACCTTCTCTCACTGCTAGAACCCTCCCTGATATTATCTCATCAATGGTGCTTTGTGTGGAATTTTAAATTCCCTTCAATGATATTTTAACAACCACCTTCTCATAGTCATCCTTTGCTTGAGGTTGTCCCTCATTGGTAACTGTCTTTCTCAATAGTTCTAATTCCTTTCTACACATGTCATACATCATGATGATATTAATTGTCAGGCAAGGTAAAAATGTATGTATCACTTCAACAAAACATTTTCAGATATGTCCTAGCATATCCTGATGCACTTCTTCACGTTGTCCTTAATGTTTCCATGAATGAAACACAACCAATTTTCAATTATTTCTACAGTCATGTAGCCATAATCCTTATGATGTAAAACATTTACCTGCATTAATAAATCAGCCTCTTGTACCAAATAAATACAACAATCAACCAGGAAGGAGTCAAGGAATTCTCCCTTGGTCCAAATCCTTCTACACAACCCTGGATTTTCAGTCCAACTAAGTTATTTCTAAGGCCACACTTCCTTTTCTTAACCTAGCTTCAACAAGCCGATTCAATCAAACATACTCATTTATTAGTCTTCTATTCATTAATTCTCAACATTCATTAAGGTTGTGACTATGTTCTCCTAACAGAGTCTTCACACAGTTCCTCCACAAGGAACTCCTTCAACATGCAACTTTCTTATTGTGTACCCATCATTATCTGTGATGGCCTCAACTTTGAGTTAGCTTCATTTGTTTACCAAATATTCCATAAGGAATATAAACATGCATCTTTTTTATGCGTCCAGATTATGTATCTACACATTTTCCTTGTTTTGTTAACTTACATCCATGACATACTTAACCATATGCATAATCATAATCCTATGTGTAGCTTCCATAGGTATATTTCACATCCCACATACATCTCTACTTTAAAATCAGTCGACCCAGTATTGTTCACAATCCTTCTCATGTGATCCTCAAAGGCATAATAATTTTCCTCTTATCATGATAACAAAGCATCTTTTCTCATTTACTCTTTCATCTATTTATATGATTATTTCCTGAGGGAATGGGATACATTCCCCTCAAGTTATCATTTCAAACAGAAATTTCATGACTCGTTAGAATAGAGTCAGCCATGCATCCATGGTATTCATTTGATCTTGGAAAGTGCAATTCTTGCCTCACATATCACTCATCAAGGTAGCCATATTATGCCTTTAGTTTACATGTACTTTTACATCATACATGTGCATCACTTGCACATTTAATATCATTCATACCTAGTTGGTATTAATATCAGTCTTAATGTCTAATAACATTTGAACTATTCCCTTAAATCCCAAATGCAATTTCGAGTTATGTTACTTACTAAGTATTCTAGTTCATAAATCCAGAGTATGTTTAGGTCAAAATCAGTCTTAATCATTACACCTAGAATTCTTCCTTTTGTTCAGCAACAATCAAGGAGGGAGGCCACTCTCCTCCTCCAACAAGAATTATGGTAGATTAGTTTCCTATCCACCAAGCAAGGGAAGTTGTTGTGATTTCTCACTCAATCACTCTATATTTCTACAGCTTTGTTTATCGGCTTGATTAGAAAAACCCTTCCCAGCAATTCATGTACTTGGAAAAAAAAATTGTTTCTCAGTTCCCTTCAAAACCCGAGAGTTGTGCATGCTCTCCTTTTTTAGAGAATGGTCACTAGACTCATTCCTATGATCGTGAGGGATTATACACATATACAAGGTTTAACCCTTCATTAAAGCAGTAATTATTACTACTACAAATCCTTTCCATCCGTTCACATCCAAGTCTTTCTATTAGTGACCATCAGCATAATCCCACTCCTGTAGGATCGGTTTTAATTTCCCAAAGAAATGATAGGATTCCTTTGCCATGGACTAGCATGATTCAATCTCTTTGGGTAAAATCCCAACTATATTTTAATCTACATCCTTCTACTCGAGGAATTTATGCATAAAATTTATGTTTGGCAGAAATATTCTCTACATGCTCATCTTAGCCTTGGTAACCAAATCTTATGACTGTACATCAACACGTACAATTGCCTAGTCAAGTTAGCTTATTTATTTGGAAACGCCAAAATATATATAAACAAGAGCAGGTTTCATTCCTCTCTTTGGTAGAGGTTTGACTAAACCTCTTAGGAATGTGGTAAGATAGGGTGTTACCCCTTAAAGTCCTCCAAAATATTTTCATACAGCGTGCATTAGCCCAAGCAGGCCAAGTGTTATTGTCGTGCTCTGATACCAATTTGTAACACACCCAACCCCTAAGTACCCTTTCTAGGGATGGGGCATCATAATTTCATTTTTCTTAAATATCTTGAATCCTTTGTCTGAGGTATTCATCCTCTTCTACTCACCAGTAGCATTCTAACAATTGCTATCAGGCTCAAATCCGAGCTCTAGGTTGAAATTTACGGCCTCCCAAAGTTCTTTTGGCATTTATCATACATGGGCCACATGGCTCCACCTCATCTGTATTGTCCCCAAGTTCCTACATCCACGAGGAGGTTCATCAACCGTTCAATCCAACGACAAGACTTAATCCTTATCTAACACACAGGCTAGAGGAGAATTCGACGTTCGACGCTTCGGTGTTGAATGTCCCTTTTATTTTTTTCACACATGTCCTCCAGAGTCTCGAATTCCTGAACTCTTGAGATGCTACCAAGTATCTTTGGCCTTCGACCCTTTTTTGGAGCATAGGTTATAGCATCCCAAGTCTCTCGGAGTTCTGAATTCTTGGACTTTCGAAGTCCCAGAATCTCTCCACATGGCTCCGACCTTCGGGCCTTTTAACTTACCTCGACACTACACTCCAAACCTCTGGAGTCCCAAAGTCCAAGACTCCCAAAGGGTCCACTCTCTCATGTGGTGATTGTACTAGATACGAGGGAAAATGCAGGTGGGTCCCTCATGCTCCTCCCGCCAAATGGACTAAGAAGTGAGTGCAAGGTGTAATACATGACAATGCAGAGATGACACATGTCACATGTTAATGGGCCTATAGGGTCTATGAAATGCTTGAATCTATGTGACACATGGCACATTAATCATGGTCCATGTAACCCTAGATGATGTCACTATGCCACGTCACTCTGGACTGACAACCTTCCAAGTCCTTCAATATCACAGTCAAGGTGTGTCCATGCAATCCCTGTATCGAAGACCTTCGTTACTTCGTAACTTCGGCGTTCGGAAGTTTTGCTATGCAAACTCCTCTTTTCTCCTAGAGTTGGTCAGCATTGGGATGACCACATCCTAGATCTGACGATCAGGAAAAGTCTTGAAGCGTCCTTGGATCGACGACTCTCATCACTTCGGGATTCGAAGCTTATCGACACACCACACCTCAAATCCCCTGGAGTGCCAAGTCTCTGGACTAAAGGATATGGTGCCACTCATCCCATGTATATCGATGACTAAGATTTACTCTATCATTTGAGACTTTGGGAGTCTTTACATCTTGAAGACTCTTGTCCAAATTCCTTTGGAGTGTCAAACCTATGAACCCTGAAATCTCCGACCATGTGGCCTCCACACATGGCAATGTTGTTACTCGACAAATGGATCCCTACATGCTTTCAACGTCACACACACATTCCCTCCATAAAATGTCCGAGAGGGGTCCTGAAGGATACATAGATCCACGGTCCCCATTACTTTGTGACTCCGGCCTTCAAAGGTTTTGACGTTACAACACCCCTATCCTCCTGAAGTAGTCAACGTCAGCCTAACTACATTGTAGATCTGACAGTTGGGATAGTTCCCAGGCATCCTTAGATCTACGGCGCAGATTAACTTCAGGCTCCGGGACTTCGTAGGATCTGCCTCCCTCATGATGAATACCAAAATTTGTCGAACTCGAGAAGACTGAAGGAGTCGAGGATTTAATTCTTGAGCTCCTTCTGCAAATCCAATGGTCGTGACAGACCTTGGATCCTTCTGAACAGATCTCATCCACTCGTCTTCCAAATGGAAGGATCTTCGCTTTTGAGACTTAAATCTCGCTATCCTTCCTGAGCTTCGTCAATTCTGAAAGACTTAGTCATTGGCGTGCGCTTTGCGCTCTTTCTCCTGATCTTAATAGACTCCTTTTCTCTGAGACTCAAAATAGTTGGGAGCATCGACATGCATACAAGAAACTGTGCCCAAGGTTGACAAACTCACAGTTCATTTGCTTAAACTTGAGCCACTGCAGGGCTCGAGCATTTACATGTACAAACCATATAGTTCCTTACTTTCTTAAATACACAATCAAGAAAATATAAAGGGACACAGTCTAATCATCAAGCAAACATGCACATCCCTGAAACATTCATAGGATATCAAACTTTAATTTACAGTTGATGTTCAATTACATGGAATATGAGAATACTTATGTATTGCAGGTTGTAGCCAACTAACTGATTGTGGGTGTTCACATTTCCACCCAACCATAGGCTTAGAGGAATTCATTCTTAGTGCTCTGACCACCCTCGTGCCAAGCCATGATATCACTAGGGAATTTATGGCAATTCTCAGAGATCCTTTCTCTGTCACAGCTTCTACGAGGTTTAGCAGATGCTCCCTCAGCATCAAGCTCGTGGCCTTCTGCTTATTCTCAATTGGATAGATCCTCATGTTCTCCTCTCTTATATGTATATTATGCATGCCTTGCATGTACACCCTTCCTTGGGAAGTTTCCCCTTCCTATCATGTTCCTTTTTTCAGAAGGAAACTCAGGTCGGCCTGGGTTTCCAAGACCCTGTTTGAGTGATCCTAATAAAGGAGAATACCATTAAAAATGGTTAATGAAATAAAATAACTTATCCAACCTCTATACCAATAGTCATGGACAATGATGCATCATGAGAACAACCAAAAAAATAAATTAGTGTTAAATTATAAACAGTACAAAAATAAATTGAAAAGACCACGTATTTGAATGAGATAAAAGAACTTATGCAATCTCTCTGCTAGAACGCCATGAACAACGCATCCTAAGAACGCCCCCAAAATTTTTTTTTTAAAAAGTAGTACTAAATTCTAAACGGTACCAAATAGAAACTGAAAAAATCACTATTTCCCAAAAAAAAAGTGTTAAATTCTAAACGGTAAGAAATCGAAACTGAAAAACATCATTATTTCAAAAAAGCACAAATCATACTATATTGACACTGAAATAGCTTGAGCAGGTGATTGAAGAGAGAAGGCAATTTGTCTCTCTGTAAGGGATCGATGGTTCGAGAGAGGAAGGTAGAGGTGAAAAATTATTTTTCTGTTAAGGGAGGTGGAAGAAAATCTATATATATCAAGCCTAACCATGTTTCAACATTTTCCTCCTCCTCCTCTATATATGGTTTGTACTGGAATGCATGTGTGGTTGTTTGTCTGTGTGGTATGAGTCTCAGTCAGTTTGATTCTGAGTCGGGATGTCTGATTCAGTCGTGTTTATGTGCGATAGAGGAGGAGGTTGGACAAGATTGAAGGCACTTGGATCATCTATTGGATAAATCATATTCAAGGGAAAGGGAAAGGTGGTCGATATTTTTGGCTCAAGGAGACCAGTGATCTCTCTCAGTTTTCTCCATGATCTTTCTCGGTAATAGTATAAATTCTATGGTTTCTTTTAATGCCAGTATTTCCTCCAATCTTTGCTCTGTTGTGAGAGAAATTTGATTCATTACCTTGTTTTCTTTCAGCATTCTAAATTTTTCAGCCATACACACACTAAAAAATACATCAAGGAAGGAAATAAGTTGTCAATGTTGTTGTTATTTGAACCCTTCTTCATTGAAGAATGGAAGTAAGTTGTTTCTGTTGTTTTTCAAGCCCTCAATCATTGGTAACTTACCCAACCTCTCTACCAACATGCATGGATAATGCATCATGAGAACAACCAAAAAAATAAAAAAATAAATTAGTTCTAAATTCTAACAGTACCAAAAATAAATTGAAAAAATCAAGTATTTGAATGAGATAAAGAAGAAATTATGCAGCCTCTATCCTAGCAAGCAATGAACAACACATTCTAAGAACAAGCAAAAAAATAAAAATTAGTGTTAAATTCTAAACAGTACCAAATAGAAACTAAAAAAAACATTATTTCAAAAATTGTCATAAGGTTCCTAGTGATCCTAAATTCTAAACAGTACGAAAAATAAATTGAAAAAATCAAGTATTTGTATGAGACCTCTCTCCTAACACGCCATGAACAACATAAAAAAATAAAAAAACAAAAATTAGTGTTAAATTCTAAACGATGCCAAATAGAAATTGAAAAAATCACTATTTCAAAAACAATTAGTGGTAAATTCTAAACTGTACCAAATCGAAACTGAAGAACATCACTATTTCAAAAAAGAACAAATCATCCTACATTGAAATTGAAAGAGCTTGAGCAAGTGATTGAAGAGAGAGAGGGAATTTTTCTCTCTGTAAGGGATGGATGGTTAAAGAGAGGAAGGTAGAGGAAAAAAATTATCTATTTGTTCAAGGGAGGTGGAAGAAAATCTATATATATCAAGCCTAACCCTATTTCAACATTTTCCTCCTCCTCCTCCTCTATCTATTGTTTGGACTGGTATGCATGTGTGGTTGTCTGTTTGTGTGGTCTAAGTCTCGGTCAATTTGAGTTTGATTCAGGATGTCTGAGTCACTCGCCAGTCGTGTGTGATAGAGGAGGAGGCTGGACAATATTGAAGGCACATGAATCATATGTTGGATATAACATCTTCAAGGGAAAGGCGGCCGAGATTTTTGGCTCAAGGAGACCGGTGATCTCTCTCAATTTTATCCATGATCTTTCTCGGTAATAGTATAAATTGTATGGCTTCCTTTAATGCAAGTATTTCCTCCAATATATGTTGTGTTGTGAGAGAAATCTGATTCATTACCTTGTTTTCTTTCAGCATTCTAAATTATTTTCATTACATTGTTTTCATTCAGAATTCTAATACGGAAGGAAGTTGTTGCTCATTGGGAAAAATGAATCGCTACTCCAAACTCGTGCTCCAGGTGTGTATTGATGGTTGTCTCTCTCCCTTTAACTATGATGTGCATGCTGTGATTATTAATTTATATTATTATCACTTGCTTTTACCCACCTGTGTGTCGATGGATCTGTCTCTGGCTTAACCAGTTTGACCCTTATGCTTGTATTTGCCAAATTGCCATGTTTATTACATATATTTTTTCATTAGTCATTTTAACCCACCTGTTAATGGGTTTAACCTGCCTTGTATTAAATTTAACATATCACCTATTTATTGGACTAACCCTCCATGATTGATGTTGTTGCAGTCAAACCCTTCATTAAATTTTTTTGTTTTGATTAAGGGCTAAAACCATATATAAAGTAATTGTAAAATAAAATGTGTATAGATCTGTAAGAGTGGGTTTCTCCATGACTTATATATTAATGGTTTAGTATACCTTAATCGATTAATGGTTATGGTAACATTAGAGTTCTCCCTTAGGTTTCTTCCTCGCTTAGAGATCATATTATTTCCAACAAATCTTGCAGAAGAATTTAAGATCATATTACTTCCACAAATCTTTGTGTATATTATGCATAGTATGTGAATCTTTAGCCGATCCGACAATTTTGAAATTTGTATCTATGATCTCCAATATCTCCATAGACTCCCCTAGTGTTTATCAAGTCTTCATCTTCTATGTCAATTTATGTGTTAATTGATAGTTTATTCGCTATTTATAGATAGTTTATTCACTAGTTATAGTTTTCTTTTTGGGGCGATCATAATGTTTTTCCTCATTTGTTTCCACATATGGAAATGTGTATGAACTTCGCGGGAGTTGAGTCCACCAATTTTTTTTTCCATCACCAACAGTAGTGCTTTAAATTCCTTTCCTTCTGAATGGATTTCTCTGTACCCAACACACGGGCCTTCCCAACATTGTTAAAATTTTCATATGATTTCCACAAATCTTTATATATGGTATACAAATATTTAGCCAATTCGCCAATTTAGAACTCTGTATCTATGATCTCCAATATCTCCATGGAGTCCTCCAGTGTCTAGCAAGCCTCCAATATCTTATGTGCTAACTGATAATTTATTCGATATTTATTTGCTAGTTATAGTTTTCTTTTGTGCTAACTCTGTATCTGATTTTGTATCTATGATCATAATGATCATAATGCTTCCGTGCTAACTCTGTATCTGTATCTTTTGTGCTAAATAATAGTTTATTCAATATTTAGAGATAGTTTACTCTCTAGTTATAGTTTTATTTTTTGGGATGATCATAATTCTTTTCCTCATTTGTTTCCACATTCGACGATGTGTCTTCCGGTATTTTTTTTTTTTACACAATCCTACATTGTTGTGTAAATGTTTTGTATTTAACCAGATGAGGGTGCACTCTACTAATAGTGCATCGATGCTTCCATTGTTACGTTGTGCACTGTGTATTTTTAAAATAACACTAATAAGGTGTGTCCCTATTTTCATAGCGTACCAGATAATATTGTTCTTTATTTGAAATTAACCTTGTTACAGTGCACTAGTTTTGAGGGCACCGATGCGCATGTTGTCAAAAATGCACGGGTGCATTATGTACTTATAAAATCATCAGTGTAAAAACATATGCTAAAACCTATGACCACTCACCTCTGTTAGTATCATCCACTATAAGCGATTTTTTGGGATATTTTTATAAGGGCTTCTGCAAAAAACTCATCTAGAGGGTATTTTCCTTGTAGTGTATTCTCACTTTGCTTATTCCTGCATAGCTTACCAACAAGCTCACGAAGCCCCCTCTTGAAGGGCTATGAAGAGCAACAGCAGGGACGAAGAGATTCAATATTGTTTACATGGTTTGGCTTATCGGCTTGAGGCCTTAGAGATTGACTTGGAGGAGCTCGTTGGGGTTTGAAACTTTTTGGTGATCACTTTTAAGTCTTGAATATGGGCCAAAAATTATCCCACAAATAAGAATGATTCTTCTTCTCATGGTCCCTTCAAAACATCAATGCCTAGTTGTGGAACGAAATCCTCAACCAAAAGGAGGAGGAGGCAATTCAATGACCTCTGGAATAATAATAATAGTTAAAGGGAGGTTGTCTCTCTCCCTTTAACTATGATGTGCATGTTGTGATTATTAATTTATATTATTATCACTTTCTTTAACCCACCTATGCGTCGATGGATCTGTCTCTGGCTTAACCAGTTTGACCCTGATGCTTGTATTTGCCAAATTGCCATGTTTATTACATATATTTTTTCATTAGTTATTTTAACCCACCTGTTAGTGGGTTTAACCCGCCTTGTATTAAATTTAACATCTCACATATTTATTGGACTAACCCTCCATGATTGATGTTGTTGTAGTCAAACCCTTCATTAAATTTTTTTGTTCTGATTAAGGGCTAAAACCATATATAAAGTAATTGTAAAATAAAATGTGTATAGATCTGTAAGAGTGGGTTTCTCTGTGACTTACATATTAATGGTTTAGTATACCTTAATCGATTAATGGTTATGGTAACATTAGGGTTCTCCCTTAGGTTTCTTCCTCGCTTAGATATCATATTATTTCCAACAAATCTTGCAAATGAATTTAAGATCATATTATTTCCACAAATCTTTATGTATATTATGCATAGTATGTGAATCTTTAGCCGATCCGACAATTTTGAACTTTGTATCTATGATCTCCAATATCTACATAGACTCCCCTAGTGTTTAGCAAGTCTTCATCTTCTATGCCAATTTATGTGTTAACTGATAGTTTATTCGCTATTTATAGATAGTTTATTCACTAGTTATAGTTTTCTTTTTTGGGGCGATCATAATGTTTTTCCTCATTTGTTTCCACATTTGGAAATGTGTATGAACTTCGCAGGAGTTGAGTCCACCAATTCTTTTTTCCATCACCAACAGTAGTGCTTTAAATTCCTTTCCTTCTAAATGGATTTCTATGTACCCAACACACGGGCCTTCCCAACATTATTAAAATTTTCATATGATTTCCACAAATCTTTATATATGGTATACAAATATTTAGCCAATCTGCCAATTTAGAACTCTGCGGCCAATTTAGAGCTATGTATCTATGATCTCCAATATCTCCATGGAGTCCTCCAGTGTCTAGCAAGCCTCCAATATCTTATGTGCTAACTGATAATTTATTCGATATTTATTTGCTAGTTATAGTTTTCTTTTGTGCTAACTCTGTATCTATGATCATAATGATTCTTTGCTAACTTTGTATATGTATCTTTTGTGCTAACTGGTAGTTTATTCGGTATTTATAGATAGTTTATTCGCTAGTTATAGTTTGCTTTTTTGGGATGATCATAATTATTTTCCTCATTTGTTTCCACATTCGATGATGTGTCTTCCAATATATTTTTATTGACACAATTTGTGACACACCCGACGCCTAAGTACCCTTTCTAGGGATGGGGCATCGTAATTTCATTTTTCTTAAACATCTTGAATCCTCTGTTTGAGGTATTCATCCTCTTCTACTCACCAATATCATTCTAGCAACTGATGGAAGGCTCAAATCCGAGCTTTGGGTTGCAGTTTACGGCCTCCCGAAGTTCTTCGGGAATTTATCAGACATGGGCCACGTCTCTCCACCTCATTCATACCATCCCCAAGTTCCTACATCCACGGGAAGGTTCGTTCACCATTCAATCCAACGGAGAGACTTAATCCTTATCTAACACACATGCTAGAGGAGTATTTGGTGTTCGGTGCTTCGACGTTGAATGTCCCTTTTCTTTTCTGCACAGATGTCCTCCGAATTATCGAATTCCCAAACCCCCGAGGTAATTCCACATAGCCCTAGCCTTTGGCCCTTTTTGGGAGCATAGGTTCTAGCATCCCAAGTCTCTCGGAGTTCCCAATTCCTGGACTTTCGAAGTCCCGAAATCTCTCCACATGTCTCCGGCCTTCGGGCCTTTTAACTTACCTCGACACTACACTCCAAACCTTTAGAGTCTTGAAGTCTCAGACTCCCGAAGGGTCAAATCTC
Organism: Picea engelmannii; assembly: GCA_009831015.1. NCBI lineage: Eukaryota > Viridiplantae > Streptophyta > Pinopsida > Pinales > Pinaceae > Picea > Picea engelmannii. The sequence continues at coordinate 251,660 of ML787944.1, read as the reverse complement.
GCACGTGGTGATTGTATTAGATACGAGGGAAAATACAGGTGGGTCCCTCATGCTCCTCCCAACAAATGGACTAAGAGGTGAGTGTCAGGTGTAATACGTGGAAATACAGAGATGACATGTGTCACATGTTGATGGGCCTATAGGGTATGTGAAATTCTTGAATCCAAGTGACATGTGGCATATTAATCGAGGTTCCATGACACCTTGGATGACATCACTATTCCACGTCACTACAGACTAGTAACCTTCCAAGTCCTTCAATCTCACAGTCAAGGTGTGTCCACGTAATCCCTGGATCGACGGCGTCTATTACTTCATAAGTTCGACATTCGAGAGTTTTTCTATGCAAACTCCTCTTTTCTCCTAGGGTTTTGCAGCGTCAGGTTGACCACAACCTAGATCTGATGATCATGAAAAGTCTCTAAGTTTCCTCGAATCAACGACTCTCATCACTTCAAGCTTCGAAGCTTATAGACACACCACACCTCAAATCCCTCGCAGTGCCAAGTCTTCAAACTAAAGGATCTGGCGCCACGCATCCCCTATATATTGATGGCAGAGATTTACTCCATCATTTGCGACTTTAGGAGTCTTCACATATTGAAGTCTCTCGTCCAAATTCCTCCGGAGTGTCAAACCTATAGACCCCGAAATCTCCTGCCACATGGCCTCCTCACATGGAAACGTCTTTACTCAACACGTGGATCCCCACATGCTTTTGACATGACACACACATTCCCTCAATCAAACAGTCGAGAGGGGTCCGGAAGGATCCATAGATCCACGGTCCCCATTACTTCGCGACTCTGAACTTTGAGGGTTTTGACGTTACAACACCCATGCCTTCCTAAAGCAGTCAACACCAGGTTGACTACATCGTATATCCGACGGTTGGGATAGTTCCCATGCATCCTCAAATCTACGACCGAGATTAACTTCAGGCTCAGGGACTTCGGAGGATCCGCCTCCCTCACGACGAATACCAAAATTCACCGAACTCGCGAAGATTGAAGGAGTTGAGGAGTTAACGCTTGATCTCCTTCTCCAAATCCAATGGTCGTGACAGACATTGGATCCTCCCAAACAGATCTCGTCCACTCATCTTCCAAACAAAAGGATCTTCCTTTTCGAGACTTAAATCTTGTTATCCTTCCTCAGCTTCGTCAGTTCTGAAATACTTAGGCATTGACGCGTGCTTTGTGCTCTTTCTCTTGATCTTAACATACACCTTTTTCTAGGAGACTCAAAACAACTGGGAGTATCGACATGCATACAATAAATTGTGCCCAAGGTCGATGAACTCATAGTTCATTTGCTTAAACTTGATTCACTGTAGGGATCGAGCATTTACATGTACAAACCATATAGTTCCTTACTTTCTTAAATACACAATCAATAAAATATAAAGGGACACACTCTAATCATCAAGCAAACATCCACATCCCTGAAACATTCATAGGATATCAAACTTTAATTTACAGTTGTTGTTCAATTACAGGGGATATGAGAATACTTATCTATTACAGGTTGCAGCAAATTAACTAACTGTGGGTGTTCACCTTTACACCGAACCATAGGCTCATAGGAATTCATTCTTAGCGCTCTGGCAACCCCCATGCCAAGCCATGATATCACTAGGGAATTTATGCCAATTTTTCAGAGATCCTTTCTCTGTCACAACTTCTGTGAGGTTTATCAGTTGCTCCCTTAGCATCAAGCTCGTGGTCTTCTGCTCATTCTCAGCTGGAGAGCTCCTCGCATTCTCCTCTCTTCTCTGTATATTATGCATGCCTTGCATGTACACCCTTTCTTGGGAAGGTTCCCCTTCCTATCATGTTCCTTTTGTCATAAGGAAACTCGGGTCGGCCTGGGTTTGCAGGACCTTATGTTACTTTTGGGATGACATTATTCAGCTAGACCCTACTTCCATTCATGGGGTGGTTAATGGTGCAACCACTGGTCCTTTCTTCATTAATTGATTCCTATCCTTGGGAATCGGAGGAGGTTTATTATCCTCATCAAAAGGAAATTTGGGGTCATTTGACATAATGAACCCTCTCCATAGTTTTCCCATTTCTTTCCTCTAGTGATATCATGTCCAGTACTTCAAGGCTTCACCCCCACATTCAATCATTAGCAATATAAACAATAATGCATTTACATTGTTCCCATGTCACAGCATGGTGATCATGATAAAATATTAATTACGAGTTGGGGGAAAACAGGGGTGTTACAATCCCCTCCCCCTTAAAGGAACATCGTCCTCAGTTTTCTTTCTCAGTAACACCTGTCATGCCTTTTCTCATTCAGTTGCTTCAAAAATATGGATCCTCTTTGTTGGTTGAGTCATTTCCATACTATTTTCCTTCATCATCTGCCTTCAAAATTTTGGGACAGCAAGCATATTAATCATAATTTCATGTGAAAGCAATTTTTGTTGTGCAAAATTCAAGAGGAAAAATTCATAATATAGCACAATACTTATATGTCCAATTCATGGATTTGCATCCACATGGTTGTCTTGTTCTCTTGGCTTACTTTTTTTCCTGGACATAACCCTTGTGTGCATGATCCCAATCAATAGTTTACAAGGATGATCAAAGTCTCCTCTTCCTTGTGGTCACTCACCCTCCAGGCCCAGGCTCAGGAATCCCCTTATCTTCTATACAGTCCCTCTGGTGATCCATCTTTCCTTGCCAAGGCTTTCTCACAAAGGAAGAGTTCCAGAGACTTCATTGAGTCTTACAATCGAGGCGTCCCTCATACTTGCTCTTTCGAGGCATCTCTCTGGCTTGTGTTACCACAACACAACATATTCTAGGGCGATCATGGCTTACCACATGGTTCTCATGTCTCAATAGTAGCCTCTTTCATGCTTTCCAGTTTTACAGCCTTCATCTGTCCTCCTTGCGCAGATCTTTTTTTCTCACATGTATCACATGTATACAAAAATATTTTTTTTCCACATTTTTCCCTGCGCAGATCTTTTTTTCTCACCTGTATCACAGGTATACAAAGATCTTTTTTTTCCACATTTTTCTTTTCATATCTGTTCCACAAGGGAACCAAATTCACAAGTATGGGATTTTTCATCCCATAGCATTCTGTCTCAATAGGAAATTGGTCTTCCTTATGGGCTTATAACACTACCATATCCAAGACCCTTTTCTTCCTGCAACTTCAACATTCCTCAACCAAACAAATTGTTAGTTTTCATGCACTTTATATTTTCATTGCACGCTTGCAGTGGTTCAAAAAAAAATTTGGAACCGTGCCTACTAACAATCAAATTCATTTGCTCAAAAAGGAAAATACCATTCCCCGTAGTTTGGCTCAGTAGGAAATTTGGTCTTCCTTATGGACTTACAACATTGCCATATCCAAGGCTCTTTTCTTCCTGCACTTTCAACTTCAATCAACCAAACAAATTGTTAGTTTCCCATGCACATATATTTTCATTTCACCTTTACAATGACATCACAAGTAATTCTTAAATTGTGCATGCTAACATTCAAATTACATCTACAAAAACATGAAAGGAACCTCATTCCTTACTGATTCATCTTTTCAGCATACCAAACCTTTCAAAATGTAGTTCAACATTAAGTGAATTAAATCCAAGGGGCCAATATCCATGGCCACATTCACTTACCATGCACCCTTGTATTGATTTCAAGTTTACCATACTTATGACAAGCATCTTTCCATGGAGTTTTGGAGTTCAACCAACCTTTTCACCATGTGGATTATTCATTCTTGTTTATTATTGCAACAGGATTGTACTTCCTACTACAGGATGATCATGATCCCAAATCAGCACATGTGAAACTATAAGTTTCTCTTGAATGCACCCAAGCATTCTTCCTTCACTAGTAACCAGGGTGCCAACACTCGTGGCCACCCAAATTTTATTTTATTTAATACCTATACAATGTAGTTAAAGTATTGGAATGTCCTTCTTCCTCTATGGAAAATTCATTGTCTTCCCTTTATGCAAACATGCATTTCCTCAAATCCATTCCATGCAATGTGCTAACTATGAGCACCTTTATTCTGAATCTCCCTAGATTGGTCATTGTACCCATGGTACTCTTTATTCATGCATTTTCTTGCAAGGGTTATAACTCATCCTTGACTGGACTAGACCTCCTCTCTCTATTGTTCATATTCTTCTTTCCTAAATCTTACCTTGCCTAGGGTAGCAATAGCATACAACAACCACTCAAAATTAATTGCATATCTCTAAGATAATGAAATATTTTCAAAAGGGATTCTTACCAAATTCATGCATGCCTTATGCCACATAGGTATGGACATTTTTATACATGCTCTCGCTTCTAGAACCCTCCCTGATATTATCTCATCAATGGTGATTTGTGGGGAATTTTAAATTCCCTTCAATGATCTTTTAACAACCACCTTCTCATAGTCATCATTTGCTTGAGGTTGTCCCTCATTGGTAACTGTCTTTCTCAATAGTTCTAATTCCTTTCTACACATATCATACATCATAATGATATTAATTGTCAGGCAAGGTAAAAATGTATGTATCACTTCAACAAAACATTTTCAGATATGTCCTAGCATATCCCGATGCACTTCTTCACGTTGTCCTTAATGTTTCCACGAATGAAACACAACCAATTTTCAATTCTTTCTACAGTCATGTAGCCATAATCCTTATGATGTAAAACATTTACCTGCATTAGTAAATCAACCTCTCGTACCAAATAAATACAACAATCAACCAGGAAGGACTCAAGGAATTCTCCCTTGGTCCAAATCCTTCTACACAACCCTGGATTTTCAGTCCAACTAAGTTATTTATAAGGCCTCACTTCCTTTTCTTAACCTGGCTTCAATAAGCCGATTCAATCAAACATACTCATTTATTAGTCTTCTATTCATTAATTCTCAACAATAATTAAGGTTGTGACTATGTTCTCCTCACAAAGTCTTCACACAGTTCCTCCACAAGGAACTCCTTCAGCATGCAAATTTCTTATTGTGTACCCATCATTATCTGTGATGGCCTCAACTTTGAGTTAGCTTCAGTTGTTTACCAAATATTCCATAAGGAATATAAACATGCATCTTTGTTATGCGTCCAGATTATGTATCTAAACATTTTCCTTGTTTTGTTAACTTACATCCATGACATACTTAACCATATGCATAATCATAATCCTGCGTGTAGTTTCCATAGGTATATTTCACATCCCACATACATCTCTACATTAAAATCAGTCGACCCAAGATTGTTCACAATCCTTCTCATGTGATCCTACAAAGGCATAATAATTTTCCTCTTATCGTGACAACAAAGCATCTTTTCTCATTTACTCTTTCATCTATTTATATGATTCTTTCCTGAGGGAATGGGATACTTTCCCCTCAAGTTATCATTTCAAACATAACTTTCATGACTCGTTAGAATAGAGTCATCCATGCATCCATGGTATTCATTTAATCTTGGCAAGTGCAATTCTTGCCTCACATATCACTCATCAAGGTAGCCATATTATGCCTTTAGTTTACATGTACTTTTACATCATGCATGTGCATCACTTACACATTTAATATCATTCATACCTAGTTGGTATTAATATCAGTCTTAATGTCTAATAACATTTGAACTATTCCCTTAAATCCCAAATGAAATTTCGAGTTATGTTGCTTACTAAGTATTCTAGTTCAGAAATCCAGAGTATGTTTAGGTCAAAATCTGTCTTAATCATTACACCTAGAATTCTTCCTTTTGTTCAGCAACAATCAAGAACGAAGGCCACTTTCCTCCTCCCACAAGAATTATGGTAGATTAGTTTCCTATCCACCAAGCAAGGGAGGCTATTGTGATTTCTCACTCAATCACTCTATATTTCTACAGCTTTGTTTATTGGCTTGATTAGAAAAACCCTTCCCAGTAATTCATGTACTTGGAAAAAAAAATTGTTTCTCAGTTCCCTTCGAAACCCGAGATTTGTGCATGCTCTCCTTTTTTAGAGAATGGTCACCAGACTCATTCCTCTGATCGTGAGGGATTATACACATATACAAGGTTTAACCCTTCATTAAAGCAGTAATTATTACTGCTACAAATCCTTTCCATCCGTTCACATTCAAGTCTTGCTATTAGTGCCCATCAGCATAATCCCACTCCTGTAGGATCGACTGTCATTTCCCAAAGAAATGATAGGTTTCCTTTGCCACGGACTAGCATGATTCAATCTCTTTGGGTAAAATCCCAACTGTATTTTAATCTACATCCTTCTACTTGAAGAATTTATGCAGAAAATTTATGTTTGGCAGAAATATTCTCTACATGCTCATCTTAGCCTTGGTAACCAAATCTTATGACTGTACATCAGCGCGTACAATTGCCTAGTCAAGTTAGCTTCTTTATTAGGAAACACCAAAACATATATAAACAACAGCAGGTTTCATTCCTCTCTTTGGTAGAGGTTTGACTAAACCTCTTAGGAATGTGGTAAGATAGGGTGTTACCCCTTAAAGTCCTCCAAAATATTTTCATACAACGTGCATGAGCCCAAGCAGGCCAAGTGTTATTGTCGTGCTCTGATACCAATTTGTAACACACCCAACCCCTAAGTACCCTTTCTAGGGATGGGGCATCATAATTTCATTTTCCTTAAACATCTCGAATCCTCTATCCGAGGTATTCATCCTCTTCTACTCACCAGTAGCATTCTAACAACTACTATCAGGCTCAAATCCGAGCTCTGGGTTTCAATTTACGGCCTCCCAAAGTTATTTTGGCATTTATCATACATGGGCCACATGGCTCCACCTCATCTGTACTGTCCCCAAGTTCCTACATCCATGAGGAGGTTCATCCACAGTTTAATCCAACGAAGAGACTTAATCCTTATTTAACACACAGGCTAGAGGAGAATTCGGTGTTCGACGCTTCGGTGTTGAACGTCCCTTTTCTTTTTTGCACGCATGTCCTCCAGAGTCCTGAATTCCTAAACTCTTGAGGTGATACCAAGTATCTTTGGCCTTCGACCCTTTTTGGGAGCATAGGTTATCCCAAGTCTCCCGGAGTTATGAATTCTTGGACTTTCGAAGTCCCAAAATCTCTCCACATGGCTCCAACCTTCGGGCCTTTTAACTTGCCTTGACACTACACTCCAATCCTCTGGAGTCCCAAATTCCAAGACTCCCAAAGGGTCCACTCTCTCATGTGGTGATTATACTAGATACGAGGGAAAATACAGGTGGGTCCCTCATGCTCCTCCCGCCAAATGGACTAAGCAGTGAGTGCAAGGTGTAATACACGACAATGCAGAGATGACACATGTCACATGTTAATGGGCCTATAGGGTCTACGAAATGCTCAAATCTAGGTGACACATGGCACATTAATCATGGTCCACGTCACCCTAGATGACGTCACTATGCCACGTCACTCCGGATTGATAGCCTTCCAAGTCCTTCAATATCACAGTCAAGGTGTGTCCATGCAATCCCTATATCGATGACCTTCGTTACTTCGTAACTTCGACATTCAGGAGTTTTTCTATGCAAACTCCTCTTTTCTCCCGGAGTTGGTCAGCATCAGGATGACCACATCCTAGATCTGATGATCAGGAAAAGTCTCGAAGCGTCGTCGGATCGACGACTCTCATCACTTCGGGCTTCGGAGCTTATCGACACACCACACCTCAAATCTCTTGGAGTGCCAAGTCTTCGAACTAAAGGATCTGGTGCCACGCGTCCCATGTATATCGATGACTAAGATTTACTCTATCATTTGCGACTTTGGGAGTATTCACATCTTGAAGACTCTTGTCCAAATTCCTTCGGAGTGTCAAACCTTCATACTCTGAAATCTCCTACCATGTGGCCTCCACACATGGAAACGTCATTACTCGACACATGGATCCCTACATGCTTTCGACGTCACACACACATTCCCTCCATCAAATGTTCGAAAGGGGTCCTGAAGGATCCATAGATCCATGGTCCCCATTACTTCGTGACTCTGGCCTTCAAAGGTTTTGACGTTACAACACCCTTGTCCTCCTGAAGCAGTCAACGTCGGCCTGACTACATCATAGATCTGATGGTTTGGATAGTTCCCAAGAATCCTTAGATCTACGGCCCAGATTAACTTCAGGCTTTGGGACTTCGTAGGATATGCCTCCCTCACGACGAATACCAAAATTATTCAAACTCGGGAAGACTGAAGGAGTCGAAGAGTTAATGCCTGAGCTCCTTCTCCAAATCCAATGGTCGTGACAGACCTTGGATCCTTCTGAACAGATCTCATCCACTCATCTTCCAAATGGAAGGATCTTCCCTTTTGAGACTTAAATCCTGATATCCTTTCTGAGCTTCGTCAATTCTGAAAGACTTAGTCATTGGCGTGTGATTTGCGCTCTTTCTCCTGAGATTAACAGACTCCTTTTCCCGGAGACTCAAAATAGTTGGGATCGTCGACATGCATACAGGAAACTATGCCCAAGGTCGACAAACTCACAGTTCATTTGATTAAACTTGAGCCACTGCAGGGCTCGAGCATTTACATGTACAAACCATATAGTTCCTTACTTTCTTAAATACACAATCAAGCAAATATAAAGGGACACAGTCTAATCATCAAGAAAACATGCACATCCCTGAAACATTCATAGGATATCAAACTTTAATTTACAGTTGATGTTCAATTACATGAGATATGAGAATACTTATGTATTACAGGTTGCAGCCAACTAACTCATTGTGGGTGTTCACATTTCCACCCAACCATAGGCTCAGTAGAATTCATTCTTAGCACTCTGACCACCCACGTGCCAAGCCATGATATCACTAGGGAATTTATGGCAATTCTCAGAGATCCTTTCTCTGTCACAGCTTCTACGAGGTTTAGCAGATGCTCCCTCAATATCAACCTCATGGCCTTCTGCTCATTCTCAATTGGATAGATCCTCATGTTCACCTCTCTTATATGTATATTATGCATGCCTTGCATGTACACCCTTCCTTGGGAAGTTTCCCCTTCCTATCATGTTCCTTTTTTTCAGAAGGAAACTCAGGTCAGCCTGGGTTTCCAGGACCCTGTTTGAGTGATCCTAATAAAGGAGAATACCATTAAAAATGGTTAATGAAATAAAATAACTTATCCAACCTCTATACCAATAGTCATGGACAATGATGCATCATGAGAACAACAAAAAAAAAAATAGTGTTAAATTATAACCAGTACAAAAATAAATTGAAAAGACCACGTATTTGAATGAGATAAAAGAACTTATGCAATCTCTCTGCTAGAACGCCATGAACAACGCATCCTAAGAACGCCCCCAATTTTTTTTTTTTTTAAAGTAGTACTAAATTCTAAACGGTACCAAATAGAAACTGAAAAAATCACTATTTCCCAAAAAAAATAGTGTTAAATTCTAAACGGTAGGAAATCGAAACTAAAAAGCATCATTATTTCAAAAAAGCACAAATCATACTATATTGACACTGAAACAGCTTGAGCAGGTGATTGAAGAGAGAAGGGAATTTGTCTCTCTGTAAGGGATCGATGGTTCGAGAGAGGAAAGTAGAGGTGAAAAATTATCTATCTGTTGAAGGGAGCTGGAAGAAAAGTTATATATATCAAGCCTAACCATGTTTCAACATTTTCCTCCTCCTCCTCTATCTATGGTTTGTACTGGAATGCATGTGTGGTTGTTTGTTTGTGTGGTATGAGTCTCAGTCAGTTTGATTTTGAGTCGGGATGTCTGATTCAGTCGTGTTTATGTGCGATAGAGGAGGAGGTTGGACAAGATTGAAGGCACTTGGATCATCTATTGGATAAATCGTATTCAAGGGAAAGGGAAAGGTGGTCGATATTTTTGGCTCAAGAAGACCAGTGATCTCTCTCAGTTTTCTCCATGATATTTCTCGGTAATAGTATAAATTCTATGGTTTCTTTTAATGCCAATATTTCCTCCAATCTTTGCTCTGTTGTGAGAGAAATCTGATTCATTGCCTTGTTTTCTTTCAGCATTCTAAATTTTTCAGCCATACACACACTAAAAAATACATCAAGGAAGGAAATGAGTTGTCAATGTTGTTGTTATTCGAACCCTGCTTCGTTGAAGAATGGAAGTAATTTGTTTATGTTGTTTTTCAAGCCCTCAATCATTGGTAACTTACCCAACCTCTCTACCAACACGCATGGATAATGCATCATGAGAACAACCAAAAAAATAAAAAAATAAATTAGTGCTAAATTCTAAACAATACCAAAAATAAATTGAAAAAATCAAGTATTTGAATGAGATAAAGAAGAAATTATGCAGCCTCTCTCCTAGCAAGCAATGAACAACACATTCTAAGAACAACGCAAAAAAATAAAAATTAGTGTTAAATTCTAAACGGTACCAAATAGAAACTGAAAAAAACATTATTTCAAAAATTGTCATAAGGTTCCTAGTGATCCTGAATTCTAAACAATACGAAAAATAAATTGAAAAAATCAAGTATTTGTATGAGACCTCTCTCCTAGCACGCCATGAACAACAGTAAAAAAATAAAAAAACAAAAATTAGTACTAAATTCTAAACGATGCCAAATAGAAATTGAAAAAATCACTATTTCAAAAACAATTAGTGGTAAATTCTAAACTGTACCAAATCGAAATTGAAAAACATCACTATTTCAAAAAAGAACAAATCATCCTACATTGAAATTGAAAGAGCTTGAGCAAGTGATTGAAGAGAGAGAGGGAATTTGTCTCTCTGTAAGGGATGGATGGTTAAAGAGAGGAAGGTAGAGGGAAAAAATTATCTATCTGTTCAAGGGAGGTGGAAGAAAATCTATATATATCAAGCCTAACCCTATTTCAACATTCTCCTCCTCCTCCTCCTCTATCTATGGTTTGGACTGGTATGCATGTGTGGTTGTCTGTTTGTGTGGTCTGAGTCTCGGTCAGTTTGAGTCTGATTCGGTATGTCTGAGTCACTCACCAGTCGTGTGTGATAGAGGAGGAGGCTAGACAATATTGAAGGCACCTGGATCATATGTTGGATAAAACATCTTCAAGGGAAAGGCGACCGAGATTTTTGGCTCAAGGAGACCGGTGATCTCTCTCAATTTTCTCCATGATCTTTCTCGGTAATAGTATAAATTGTATGGCTTCCTTTAATGCAAGTATTTCCTCCAATATCTGTTGTGTTGTGAGAGAAATCCGATTCATTACCTTGTTTTCTTTCAGCATTCTAAATTATTTTCATTACATTGTTTTCATTCAGCATTCTAATACGGAAGGAAGTTGTTGCTCATTGGGAAAAATGAATCGCTACTCCAAACTCGTGCTCCAGGTGTGTATTGATGGTTGTCTCTCTCCCTTTAACTATGATGTGCATGTTGTGATTATTAATTTATATTATTATCACTTGCTTTAACCCACCTGTGTGTCGATGGATCTGTCTTTGTCTTAACCAGTTTGACCCTTATGCTTCTATTTGCCAAATTGCCATGTTTATTACAAATATTTTTTCATTAGTCATTGTAACCCACCTGTTAATGGGTTTAACCTACCTTGTATTAAATTTAACATCTCACCTATTTATTGGACTAACCCTCCATGATTGATGTTGCTGCAGTCAAACCCTTCATTAATTTTTTTTGTTTTGATTAAGGGCTAAAACCATATATAAAGTAATTGTAAAATAAAATGTGTATAGATCTGTAAGAGTGGGTTTCTCCATGACTTATATATTAATGGTTTAGTATACCTTAATTGATGAATGGTTATGGTAACATTAGGGTTCTCCCTTAGGTTTCTTCCTCGCTTAGAGATCATATTATTTCCAACAAATCTTGCGGATGAATTTAAGATCATATTACTTCCACAAATCTTTATGTATATTATGCATAGTATGTGAATCTTTAGCCGATCCAACAATTTTGAACTTTGTATCTATGATCTCCAATATCTCCATAGACTCCCCTAGTGTTTAGCAAGTCTTCATCTTCTATGCCAATTTATGTGTTAACTGATAGTTTATTCGCTATTTATAGATAGTTTATTCGCTATTTATAGATAGTTTATTCGCTATTTATAGTTTTCTTTTTTGGGGTGATCGTAATGTTTTTCCTCATTTGTTTCCACATTCGGAAATGTGTATGAACTTCGCGGGAGTTGAGTCCACCAATTTTTTTTTCCATCACCAACAGTAGTGCTTTAAATTCCTTTCCTTCTAAATGGCTTTCTCTGTACCCAACACACGGGCCTTCCCAACATTGTTAAAAATTTCATATGATTTCCACAAATCTTTATATATGGTATACAAATATTTAGCCAATCCGCCGATTTAGAACTCTGTGGCCAATTTAGAACTCTGTATCTATGATCTCCAATATCTCCATGGAGTCCTCCAGTGTCTAGCAAGCCTCCAATATCTTATGTGCTAACTAATAATTTATTTCATATTTATTTGCTAGTTATAGTTTTCTTTTGTGCTAACTCTGTATCTAACTTTGTATCTATGATCATAATGATCATAATGCTTCTGTGCTAACTCTGTATCTGTATCTTTTGTGCTAACTGATAGTTTATTCGGTATTTATAGATAGTTTACTCACTAGTTATAGTTTTATTTTTTGGGATGATCATAATTATTTTCCTCATTTGTTTCCACATTCGATGATGTGTCTTCCGGTATATTTTTTTTTTACACAATCCTACATTGTTTTGTAAATGTTTTGTATTTAACCATATGAGGGTGCGCTCTACTAATAGTGCATCGGTGCTTCCATTGTTACGTTGTGCACTGTTTATTTTTAAAATAACGCTAATAGGGTGCGTCCTTATTTTCATAGCGTACCAGATAATATTGTTCTTTATTTGAAATTAACCTTGTTACGGTGCGCTAGTTTTGAGGGCACCGATGCGCATGTTGTCGAAAATGCACAGGTGCATTATGTACTTATAAAATCATCAGTGTAAAAACATATGCTAAAACCTATGACCACTCACCTCCGTTAGTATCATCCGCTATAAGCGATTTTTTGGGATATTTTTATAAGCGCGTCCGCAAAAAACTTAGCTAGAGGGTATTTTCCTTGTAGTGTATTCTCACTTTTCCTATTCCTGTATAGCCTGTCAACAAGCTCACGAAGCCCCCTCTTGAAGGGCTATGAAGAGCAACAGCAGGGACGAAGAGATTCAATATTGTTTACATGGTTTGGCTTATCGGCTTGAGGCCTTAGAGATTGACTTGGAGGAGCTCGTCGGGGTTTGAAACTTTTTGGTGATCGCTTTTAAGTCTTGAATATGGGCCAAAAATTATCCCACAAAGAAGAATGGTTCTTCTTCTCATGGTCCCTTCAAAACATCAACGCCTAGTTGTGGAACGAAATCCTCGACCAAAAGGAGGAGGAGGCAGTTCAATGACCTCTGGAATATTGTTGAGCATTGGAAGAGAATCCGCAAGAGTTATCTCAAGGTGTTCCTTCTTTCTAATTCCTTTGTACTCGGGCTTAGAGTAGAAAAATATGAAAAATGGTGTTACCATTGACAGCTAGAGATACAGATCTCAGATATGAGATCAAAGTGTGTGCCTGAGATCTTACTAGTAAGCTTCCAATGTCATTGCAATTTACAAAGCCAAGAATGTAGGCAAAGATAACAAAGGTAATGACATTATAGCAAGTGTCAAAAGGAAAGATATCAAATCAAATGGAATTATGGCGAGTATGTGATTCAAAAACATGAAGTTTGTAAACTAAATGCAATGACAATTCCCATATTGACAAGAATCAACAATGTTCGTAACACATGAATTCAAGTAGGGATTTACAAAGACAAGGTGTCTAAGATTTTTTGGGARTCTTTCATTAAGTGGCACACAAAATAGTGCATACACCAATACGGHAGTGTGTGAGMTATGTGATGGATTTAATGCTATGGAAGGGTACATTGTGAAATGGTACACCATATTAGGGAATACATAAGAGTCGATTAAAATATAGATGATATTAGTTTTTAGATGCCAAAAACAAGTATTATGTGATGAACCAATGTCCATTCACCAATAAAGCATTGGAAGTGAAGATATTGATGGATTATTGAAAATCTAGCTATTATTTTGACATTTTATAATATTTGTTGTCCTTCATAAATAACAAGTGATTTCAAAAATTTACATTTTTTAAGGATATTTTTTAATTACCCTTCTAAAATGAGTTAAAACCCCTTGAAAAAAATAGAAAGAGTTCAAATTTAATTTGAAAGTGATTGGTATTTAAAATATTAAAATTTCTTAAACTTCGCTCGAGCAATGGGTGGTCCATAAAGAATTATACACTCAAGAGGAACTGCCTAATATCGTGTAACTCTAACATGAGGCATCACCCTTAAGCTGCATATATTAATAAAAAAAATAGTTTGTAAATAAAGTTATCTGATTTAATTCAATAAAAAAATTATTTTTAATCAAAAATATTTTATTTAATCCTTATCTTTACTGAAAGAAAAGGTTGAGTTCATAATCATATGTCCAACGCATGAAAGAAAAGTTAGAGTTCATAATCCTATGTCCAGCGCACGAATATGAGTGAGTGGTGGTTTGCCACCAAGCACTTCCACCATACCCAACACACGGCCTTCCCATAACATAATTATCTATTAAAATAATATTATAATTGTAACATAATTATTTTTTAAAATAATATTATAATTGTAAAACAATCCAATTAAATTCAATCAAAAAATTATGTATCTTTTAAAATAATATTATAATAGTAAAGCAATCCAATTAAATTCAATCAAAAAAAAATTGCAGAACAAGATTTTTAACGGTGAAAAAAAGATGGCAAATGTTAAAAAAAAAAGGTAAAAAAGCAGTGACAGAAAAACTGCAACTACAAGTGGTGGGTCCTCCGATCCCTCATGTTGGGTTTTCAATTTCAGGAAGGTAGAGGCAAAAATTATTTAGCCGTTGAAGGGACGTGGAAGAAAAGCTATATATATATATATATATATATATATATCAAGCCTAACCCTATTTCAACATTTTCCTCCTCCTCCTCTATCTATGGTTTGGACTGGTATGCATGTGTGGTTGTCTTTCTGTGTGGTCTGAGTCTGGGTCGGTTTGAGTCTGAGTCTGAGTCGGGATGTCTGAGTCAGTCGTCAGTCTGTGTATGTGTGATAGAGGAGGAGGCTGGACAAGATTGAAGGAACCTGGATCACCTGTTGGATAACATCTTCAAGGGAAAGGCGGCCGAGATTTTTTTCGCTCAAGGGAAAGGCGGCCGAGATTTTTTTCGCTCAAGGGAAAGAAATCGCTACTCCAAACTCGCGCTCCAGGTGTGTATTGATGGTTGTCTCTCTCCCTTTAACTATGATGCACCTGCTGTGATTATTAATTTAGATTATCATCACTTGCTTTAACCCACCTGTGTGTGGATGGATTTGCATTCAAACCCTTCATTAATGGTTTAGTATACCTGATGTTGTTGTGGTCAAACCCTTCATTAATATGTGGATGTATTTAAGAGCATATTATTCCCACAAATCTGGTTTAGTATAGCTGAAATACCTGAATCGATGAATGGTTATGGTAACATTAGGGTTCTCCTTAGGTTTTTGCGGCCAATTTAGAACTCTGTGGCCGCCAATTTAGAACTCTCCCCAATATCTCCATGGACTCGTCCAGTGTCTAGCAAGATTCTGTGCTAACTGATAATTTATTAGGTATATTTATAAATAGTTGTAGTTTGTTTTTTTGGGGCGATCATAATGATTTCACCGTTTCTTTTTCTCCACCAATTTAGAACTTTGCGGCCAATTTAGAACTCTCTCTAATATCTCAATGGACTCGTCCAGTGTCTAACAAGCGTCTGTGCTAACTGATCATTTATTCGGTATATTTATAAATAGTTATAGTTTGTTTTTTGGGGGCGATCATAATGATTTCACCGTTTCTTTTTCTCCGCCAATTTAGAACTATGTGGCCAATTTAGAACTCTCCCCAATATCTCCAGTGTCTAGCAAGTTTTTGTGCTAACTGATAATTTATTAGGTATATTTATAAATAGTTATAGTTTGTTTTTTTGGGGCGATCATAATGATTTCACCGTTTCTTTTTCTCCGCCAATTTAGAACTCTCTCCAATATCTCCATGGACTCCTCCAGTGTCTAGCAAGCTTATGTGCTAACTGATAATTTATTCGATATATTTACAAATAGTTATAGTTTGTTTTTTTGATGCGATCATAATGATTTTCACCATTTCTTTTTCCCATCACCAACTCCGGTTGATGTCATCCGTCTTTAGAAATGGACTCCGCCAGAGTTGAGTTCACCATTTCTTTTTACTAAATATGGAAACCAACAAATTGTTTAGTAAATGTGGAAACCTTCTTTAACATTTCGTCTATTCGGTATTTATAGATAGTTTTTGCTTTTTTTAACGCTTTTCCTCATTTGTTTCCACATTCGCCGATGTGTCCTCCATCTTTAGAAATGAACTCCGCCAAAGTTGAGTTCACCATTTACTAAATGCGGAAACCTTCCTTTAATTACAATAGTGGATTGATGTGGAAACCTTCCTTTAATTACTTAGTATCGAACACTTACCGAATGTGGAAACCTTCCTTTAATTACAACACTGGATTGATGTGGAAACCTTCCTTTAATTACTTACCGATTGCGAGCGTTGTCTTCTTCCTCCAGCCACAAGCCCAACTTTACGACTCCACTCAGGAAGCTAATTTTCTTTGGAAACAATTCAATAAGTATATATTAATAGCTCTGCCATTCAATAAGTATATATTAATTTTCTTTGGAAACAATTCAATAAGTATAAGATTTTAAATTCTTTATCCCATACAAATTCAAATAGATCTAACTTATTATTATATTTATTTAAAAATTACAATATATTTTCTAATTTTCGTTGGAAACAATTCATTAAGTACATATTAGATTAATATTTTAAATTTTTTATCTAATCAAAATTTAAATAAATCTAATTTATTATTATATTTACTTAAAATTTTCAATATATAAGACACCATTATCACTGTAACGCCAGGTAGGCACGCAGAAAGAGCACAACCTCTCATGCTTTCTTTCTCTTTTCAAAATTTAAACTCTGCGTTATGGTAGGTGTGATATCAAAATCTATTGACTATCCACATTAAATAAATAAATTAATATTAATTATATAAATTCTGGTTCTGCTAATGTCCTCACTATGGTTTTCGTGCCAGCTGCATTCCCTGTTTCATCCGCATGGACGCCACATCTCTGGATATTTTTTATTTTATGGTAGGTGTGATATCAAAATAATTAACTATCAACATTCAATGTCAAAAGGTGAAAAAATAAGAAATTTAATATTAATTATATTTTTCATTATATTTAATTAGAAATGATTTTTTTTCTTATAATTGTATAAGATGATATTGCAGGCATATTTTGGAGAACATTTGTTGAAAAGAGATATAAAAGTATATTTTTCATTATATTTAATTAGAAATATTTTGATATGATTTGTTTTCTTATAATTGTATATGGTGGTATTGCAGGGCTATTTCCAAGAACGATCCCTTATTATATGTCGCTGAAAAGAAATATGAATGTATTTATATGTTCATTTCTTTTCTTTTTAAATATTGTAAGAGAGTTATGTACATACAATTATTAATAAAAATATTTTTTATGGAAGAGGTAAAACCTCTTCCAAATGCTCTAAGAAGGATGGGACCCCATTCTTCTTAGAGTAGTGTAGTCTCCATTGTTTGTATGTTTTTATTTCTGTTCTTTACTAAATAGGCACACATCAAAATACATTTTAGATAAACACAATTACTTCTATAACATTCATATTTTAAACATATACTCTTGCATTTCAATTATTATCATATTCATAAAACAACACTTATGGTAATCACATCTAAATTATTTAATCATTTATTATAATATTTAAAAAAAAATTACACACATCCAAAATACAAATATAACAAATATAAACAAAAAAAACTAAATACCTTTAATAAACAAATCATTCATTTTAATTTAGTTTTATTTTTTTTTTAATTTTATTTTTTTTATATTTATTAGTTTTCCTTTTTCATCTTTTAATTTTCTTTTTATTATATTATATTATATTTAAAGTTTTTATTATTATTATTATTACCTTATATATTTATTTAGATGTAATATTTGTTTACTATATTATATTATATTTAAAGTTTTTATTTTTATTTTTTTTATTACCTTATATATTTATTTAGATGAAATATGTTATGTTTTATACAATACAATTAAGTTTATTATATGTAGTCTATTTAATTTTGAAATGAAATTGTATGTGTTTATTTGAAATTGCATATGTATGTGTATAGATGGTTTAGACAATATTTGTATTTTAATTTGAAATTATATATTATATTTATTTATTTGAAATTTTAGATGTATGTGTTAGTGGTTCTTAGAATGCTGGTTTTTTTATTTTATATATTGATTTGAAATTGTACAATCATATTTGTTTGTTTGAATATGTATCTTATGTGTTTGTTTATTTGATATATATGTACTTGTGCTTCTAAATTGTATGTGTGTAACTATTTTTGACAATAGTTGTTTGTCTAGGTTTGTATAGATATGAAATTGTATAATGTATGTGTGTTTATTTGAAATTGCAAGTGTATGTGTATAGGTGGTTTTGACAATCTCTGATTTCTAATTTGAAATCGTGTATTGTGTGTTGTTTATTTGAAATTACTTATGTATGTTAGTAGTTTTGACAATGATGTTTACTTATGTTTGTATAATGTATGTGTGTTTATTTCAAATTCCAAATGTATGTGTATAGGTGGTTTTCACAATGATGTTTACTTATATTTGTATAATGTATGTGTGTTTATTTAAAATTGCAAGTGTATGTGTATAGGTGCTTTTGACAATCTATGTTTTCTTATTTGAAATTGTCTTATGTTTGCTTATTGGAAATTGTGTATTGTGTGTTGCTTATTTGAAATTACTTATGTATGTAAGTTAGTAGATTTGACAATGATATTTACTTATGTTTGTATAATGTATGTGTATTTATTTGAAATTGTAAGTGTATGTATATAGGTGCTTTTGACAATCTATGTTTTCTAATTTGAAATTGTATTATGTTTGCTAATTTGAAATTGTGTATTGTGTGTTGCTTATTTGAAATTAATTATGTATGTTAATAGTTTTAACAATGATGTTTACTTATGTTTGTATAATGTATGTGTGTTTATTTGAAATTCCAAGTGTATGTGTATAGGTGGTTTTCACAATGATGTTTATTTATGTTTGTATAATGTATGTGTGTGTATTTGAAATTGCAAATGTATGTGTATAGGTGTTTTTGACAATCTTTGTTTCCTAATTTGAAATTGTATTATGTTTGCTTATTTGAAATTGTGTATTGTGTGTTGTTTATTTGAAATTACTTATCTATGTATGTATGTTAGTAGTTTTGACAATGGTATTTACTTATGTTTGTATAATGTATGTGTGTTTATTTGAAATTCCAAGTGTATGTGTATATGTAGTTTTGACAATGATGTTTACTTATGTTTGTATAATGTATGGGTGTTTATTTGAAATTGCAAGTGTATGTATATATGTGCTTTTGACAATCTCTGTTTTCTAATTTGAAATTGTATTATGTTTGCTTATTTGAAATTGTGTATTGTGTGTTGCTTATTTCAAATTACTTATGTATTGTATAATGTATGGGTGTTTATTTGAAATTGCAAGTGTATGTATATATGTGCTTTTGACAATCTTTGTTTTCTAATTTGAAATTGTATTATGTTTGCTTATTTGAAATTGTGTATTGTGTGTTGCTTATTTCAAATTACTTATGTATGTATGTATGTTAGTAGATTTGACAATGATGTTTACTTATGTTTGTATAGTGTATGTGTGTTTATTTGAAATTGCAAGTGTATGTGTATAGGTGGTTTTGACAATCTTTGTATTCCAATTTGAAATTGTATTATGTATGCTTACATGAAATTGTGTATTGTGTGTTGCTTATTTGAAATTACTTATGCATGTATGTTAGTAGTTTTGACAATGATGTTTACTTATGTTTGTATAATGTATGTGTGTTTATTTGAAATTGCAAGTGTATCTGTATAGGTGCTTTTGACAATCTATGTTTTCTAATTTGAAATTGTATTATGTTTGCTTATTTAAAATTGTTTATTGTGTGATGCTTATTTGAAATTACTTATGTATGTATGTATGTTAGTAGTTTTGACAATGATGTTTACTTATGTTTGTATAATGTATGTGTGTTTATTTGAGCTTGCAAGTGTATGTGTATAGGTTGTTTTGACAATCTGTGTTTTCTAATTTGAAATTGTATTATGTTTTCTTATTTGAAATTTTATATTGTGTGTTGCTTAATTCAAATTACTTATGTATGTATGTTAGTAGTTTTGACAACGATGTTTACTTATGTTTGTATAATGTATGTGTGTTTATTTGAAATTCCAAGTGTATGTGTATATGTGGTTTTGACAATCTTTGTATTCTAATTTGAAATTGTATTATGTTTGCTTATTTGAAATTGTGTATTGTGTGTTGCTTATTTGAAATTACTTGTGTATGTATGTTTGTAGTTTTGAAAATGATGTTTATTTATGTGTGTATATTGATTTGAAATTCTATGATGTGTATTTCCTTTTTAAAATTTGTATATTGTGTGTTTGCTCATTTGATGTATGTATGTGTGTATTTTGAATTTGTATATCTGTGTATGTGGGTAGTTGATGTATGTATGTATGTATGTATGTGTGCTTTGAAATTGTATATGTATGTATGTATGTTATGTTGGTGTATTGGTATTGCATATTTTATTTGAAATTGTAGGTGCATGTGTAGGTGGCTTTGACAATGTCAAATTTAATTTGTATCTTGATTTGAAATTATATAATATGTACCTGCTAATTTGAATTGTTTTGTGTATGGTCTAGAATATTCTTACTTGTTTGTTGATTTTTTATCTGTTTGCTTATGATTGTATATTGATTTGAAATTGCATAGTTTGAGTTCTTTTAAATTTAAATTTGTATGTGTGTTTACTTATTTAAAATTGCATATAAATGTGTGTGAATCTCTATTTGTTTGTTTATTGTTGTGAAATTGTACAATGTGTGTTGACTTTTTTGAATATGTAGTATGTTTACATAAGTGGTTTTCCCATGTTTCTTTGTTCATATTGTTATCTTGATTTGAAATTAAATATTGTGTGTTTTCTTATTTGGAAGTGTTTGTTTTCATATTTGAATGATATTCCATGTTCGTTTGTTTAAAATTAAATGTTGGTTTGAAAGTGTATATTTACTATAGCCTTTTTTAAATTTTAAATTTTATTATATCATGTTTGTTGTATTAAATTTTAATTATGATAAAATTTACATTTCTTTTATTTATATATATGTGTTTTATGATATGATAATATATGTATTGATATTATTTTATAAAATAAAATAAAAATAATAATAATAATTTTTTTTATATTTCTTTTAATATTTCTTTTTCTTACTTTTTACTAATTTTGATTTTGTTTCTCCATTTTGTAGAGTATCATCTTAATCGATTTTTAATAAAAAATTTAAAACACTTTTAATAATCTTTATAAAAATAACATAAATATTAATCATTTTTATTAAAAATTATTAATACTTTTAATAATCTTTATAAAAATAACATAAATATTAAAAAAAATTATTAAAAATTATTAATACTTTTAATAATCTTTATAAAAATAATATAAATATGATTAATAGAAAAAAAATGAAAATTAACATATTTTTTAATAGTATTAAGAAATTAATGTATTAAAAAAATCATTATAAATCAATATAATAAAATTATTTTCGCATGTTGATATGTTAAAAATTCATATCAACTATGCACAGAGGTTTTTGGGGCAATAAGCTTCCACCTTCACGTGGTTGACCCTGTTAGTAGAGATGTTTAATATCTTGAAGCTAAAAGAAGCTTTTTTATTTTTAATACACTTTACTATAATAAATAATACAAAACAAATTTAATAAACTATATATTCCAATCATAAGTCTAAATAAAATATTTATTAAAAAAACTAATCATCACATATGAAAAGCAAAATCATATTCATTTTTAATAAAATTAGCAAACACTATTAATAAATTTTATAAAATAACACAATTAATTTTAAAATTCAAAAAAAAAAAAAAAAAATTATTTTTAATGGTGTTAAAAAATTAATACATTAAAAAAATCACTATTATAAAGCTAAATATAATTTTATTAATAAATTAATAGTAGAAAAAAAAAAACCATTTTTAATAAAAATAGCACACTATTAAACACTAATTTTAATAAACTTTATAAAATAATATAAATACTATTAATTAGAAATTAAAAAAGAATTAATATATTAAAAAAAATCATCATCATAAAATTAAATACAATTTTATTAATAAACTAATAGTAAAAAAGAAAAACAAAACCACTTTTAATAAAAAAAATCACAAACTATTAATCACTACTTTTAATAAACTTTATAAAATAATATAAATATTCTTAATTAAAAATTAATATATTAAAAAAAATCACCATCATAAAGTTAAATATAATTTTATTAATAAACTAATAGTAGAAAAGAAAAAAGAAAAGAAAACCCATTTTTAATAAAAATCACACACTATTAATCACTACTTTTAATAAACTTTATAAAATAATATAAATATTATTAATCAAAAATTAAAAAAAATATATATATATATTCTTTTTAATAGTGTTAAGAAATTAATATATTAAAAAAATTCATAGCATTTTTTTGGTGAATTTTTTTAAATTTAAATTTGTGTTTGTATTCACTTATTTGAAATTTCAAGTGTATGTGCATAGGTGGTTTTCACAATGATATTTACTTATGTTTGTATAATGTATGTGTGTTTATTTGAAATTGCAAGTGTATGTGTATAGGTGCTTTTGACAATCTCTGTTTTCTAATTTGAAATTGTATTATGTTTGCTTATTTGAAATTGTGTATTGTGTGTTGCTTATTTGAAATTACTTGTGTATGTATGTAAGTTAGTAGATTGACAATGATGTTTACTTATGCTTGTATAATATATGTGTGTTTATTTGAAATTGTAAGTGTATGTGTATAGGTGCTTTTGACAATCTATGTTTTTTAATTTGAAATTGTATTATGTTTGCTTATTTGAAATTGTGTATTGTGTGTTGCTTATTTGAAATTACTTTTGTATGTATCTATGTATGTTAGTAGTTTTGAAAATGATGTTTACTTGTGTTTGTATAATGTATGTGTGTTTATTTGAAATTCCAAGTGTATGCATATAGGTGGTTTTCACAATGATGTTTACTTGTGTTTGTATGATGTATGTGTGTTTATTTGAAATTGTAAGTGTATGTGTATAGGTGCTTTTGACAATCTATGTTTTCTAATTTGAAATTGTATTATGTTTGTTTATTTGAAAATGTTTATTGTGTGTTGCTTATTTGAAATTACTTATGTATGTATGTATATTAGTAGTTTTGACAATGATGTTTACTTATGTTTGTATAATGTATGTGTGTTTATTTAAGCTTGCAAGTGTATGTGTATAGGTTGTTTTGACAATCTATGTTTTCTAATTTGAAATTGTATTATGTTTTCTTATTTGAAATTGTATATTATGTTTTGCTTAATTCAAATTACTT
The DNA here is from genome assembly GCA_009831015.1 of Picea engelmannii. Lineage (NCBI taxonomy): Eukaryota > Viridiplantae > Streptophyta > Pinopsida > Pinales > Pinaceae > Picea > Picea engelmannii. The sequence continues at coordinate 227,923 of ML787944.1, read as the reverse complement.
ATGTATGTATGTTAATAGTTTTCACAATGATGTTTGCTTAGGTTTGTATAATGTATGTGTGTTTATTTGAAATTGCAAGTGTATGTTTATAGGTGGTTTTGACAATCTCTGTTTTCTAATTTGAAATTGTATTATGTTTGCTTATTTGAAATTGTGTATATTGTGTTGTTTATTTGAAATTACTTATCTATGTATGTATGTTAGTAGTTTTGACAACGGTGTTTACTTATGTTTGTATAATGTATGTGTATTTATTTGAAATTCCAAGTGTATGTGTATAGGTGGTTTTGACAATGATGTTTACTTATGTTTGTATAATGTATGGATGTTTATTTGAAATTGCAAGTGTATGTTTATATGTGCTTTTGACAATCTTTGTTTTCTAATTTGAAATTGTATTATGTTTGCTTATTTGAAATTGTGTATTGTGTGTTGTTTATTTCAAATTACTTATGTATGTATGTATGTTAGTAGATTTGACAATGATGTTTACTTATGTCTGTATAGTGTATGTGTGTTTATTTGAAATTGCCAGTGTATGTGTATAGGTGGTTTTGACAATCTTTGTATTCCAATTTGAAATTGTATTATGTTTGCTTATTTGAAATTGTGTATTGTGTGTTGCTTATTTGGAATTACTTATGTATGTATGTTAGTAGTTTTGACAATGATGTTTACTTATGTTTGTATAATGTATGTGTGTTTATTTGAAATTGCAAGTGTATGTGTATAGGTACTTTTGACAATCTATGTTTTCTAATTTGAAATTGTATTATGTTTGTTTATTTAAAATTGTTTATTGTGTGTTGTTTATTTGAAATTAATCATGTATGTATGTTAATAGTTTTGACAATGATGTTTACTTATGTTTGTATAATGTATGTTTATTTCAAATTGCAAGTGTATTTGTATAGGTGCTTTTGACAATCGTTGTATTCTAATTTGAAATTGTATTATGTTTGCTTATTTGAAATTGTGTAATGTCGGTTGCTTATTTGAAATTATTTGTGTATGTATGTTTGTAATTTTGACAACTTATGTTTGTATATTGATTTGAAATTGTATGATGTGTATTTCCTTCTTAAAATTTGTATATTGTGTGTTTGCTCATTTCATGTATGTATGTGTCTATTTTGAATTTGTATATCTGTGTATGTGGTTAGTTTATGTATGTATGTATGTTATGTTGGTGTATTGATATTGCATATTTTATTTGAAATTGTAGATGCATGTGTGTAGGTGGCTTTGAAAATGTCTACTTATTTAATTTGTATGTTGATTTGAAATTATATAATAGGTACTTGCTTATTTGAATTTGTATATGGTGTGTTTGTTTGTTTGTTTAAAATTGTATATGTATGGTCTAGAGAATTCTTACTTGTTTGTTGAATTTTTACATGTTTGCTTATGATTGTATATTGATTTGAAATTGAATATTGCATGTATGTGTGTTTACTTATGTATGTATAATGTATGTGTGTTTATTTGAAATTCCAAGTGTATGTGTATATGTGGTTTTGACAATCTTTGTATTCCAATTTGAAATTGTATTATGTTTGCTTATTTGAAATTGTGTATTGTGTGTTGCTTATTTGAAATTACTTATGTATGTATGTTAGTAGTTTTGAAAATGATGTTTATTTATGTGTGTATATTGATTTGAAATTGTTTGATGTGTATTTCCTTATTAAAATTTGTATATTGTGTGTTTGCTTATTTGATGTATGTATGTGTGTGTATTTTGAAATTGTATATCTATGTATGTGGTTAGTTGATGTATGTATGTCTGTGTGCTTTGAAATTGTATATGTATGTATGTTATGTTGGTGTATTGGTAATGCATATTTTATTTGAAATTGTAGGTGCATGTGTAGGTGGCTTTGACAATGTCTAATTTAATTTGTATCTTGATTTGAAATTATATAACATGTACTTGCTAATTTGAATTGTTTGTTTGTTTAAAATTGTATGTGTATGGTCTAGAGTATTCTTACTTGTTTGTTGAATTTTTATCTGTTTGCTTATGATTGTATATTGATTTGAAATTGCATAGTTTGAGTTTTTTAAATTGAAATTTGTATGTGTGTTTACTTATTTGAAATTGCATATAAATGTGTGTGAATCTCTATTTCTTTGTTTATTGTTGTGAAATTGTATAATGTGTGTTGACTTTTTTGAATATGTAGTGTGTTTACATAAGTGATTTTCCCATGTTTCTTTGTTCATATTTTTATCTTGATTTGAAATTAAATAATGTGTGCTTTCTTATTTGGAAGTGTTTGTTTTCATATTTGAATGATATTCCATATTTGTTTGTTTAAAATTATATGTTGGTTTGAAAATGTATATTTACTATAGCCTTTAATTTTAAATTTTATTGTATTATGTTTGTTGTATTAAATTTTAATTATGATAAAATTTACATTTCTTTGATATGATAATATACGTATTGATATTATTTTATAATTTTTTTTTAACTAATTTTATTTCTCCATTTTAATCGACTATCATCTTAATCAATTTTTAATAAAAATAAAAAACACTTTTAATAATCTTTAGTAAAATAACATAAATATTAATAATTTTTAATAAAAATTAAAAATATTTTTAATAATCTTTATAAAAATAACATAAATATAATTAATAATCAATTTTTAATAAAAATTAAAAACACTTTTAATAATCTTTATTAAAATAACATAAATATTAATAATTTTTAATAAAAATTAAAAATATTTTTAATAATCTTTAGAAAAGATTATTAAAATAACATAAATATTAATAATTTTTAATAAAAACTAAAAATATTTTTAATAATCTTTAGAAAAAATTAATCATATATAAAAATAACATAAATATGATTAATAAAAAAAATTAAAAATTAACTTATTTTCTTTTTAATAGTATTAAGAAATTAATGTATTAAAAAAATCATTATAAATTAATATAATGAAATTATTTCCGCATATTGATATGTTAAAAACTCATATCAACTAAGCACAGAGGTTTTTGGGGCAAATAAGCTTTCACCTTTACGTGGTTGACCCTGTTAGTAGAGATGTTTAATATCTTGAAGCTAAAAGAAGCTTTTTTTATTTTTAATACACTTTACTATAAAAATATTACAAAACAAATTTAATAAATTATATATTCCAACCATAAGTCTAAATAAAATCTTTATTAAAAAAACTAATCATCACATATGAAAAGTAAAATCATATTCATTTTTAATAAAATTTGCAAACACTATTAATAAATTTTATAAAATAACATAATTAATTTTAAAATTAAAAAAAAATAAAAATAAATAAAAAATATTTTTAATATTGTTAAAGAATTAATACATTAAAAAAATCACCATTATAAAGCTAAATATAATTTTATTAATAAAGTAATAGTATCACCATTATAAAACTAAATATAATTTATTAATAAAATAATAGTATAAAACAAAAACAAAACCATTTTTAATAAAAATAACACACTGTTAATCACTACTTTAATAAACTTTATAAAATAATATAAATACTATTAATTAGAAATTAAAAAAAAAAAATTAATATATTAAAAAAAATCACCATCATAAAACTAAATAAAATTTTATTAATAAACTAATAATAAAAAACAAAAACAAAAACATTTTTAATAAAAATCACAAACTACTAATCACTACTTTTAATAAACTTTATAAAATAATATAAATATTATTAATTAAAAAATAAAAATAAAAATAAAAATAATATATTAAAAAAAATTAGCATCATAAAACTAAATATAATTTCTAACCAATATAAGAATATTTAGTTTTATGATGTTAATTTTTTTTAATATAATTTCTAACCAATATAAGAATATTTTAGAGTCGTGAGGAAAATGAAATAGTTCATAAAGTTTCAAGTTGTTTTTATGAATTTATATTTTCAAATCTGAAGCACATTAGTTTACATTAGCAAGTTTACTATGGATGTCATCCACAAATAAAGAAATTTCCTTTGGTAAAAAAATTAACCATATCAATAGCAAAAAAAAACCAATTGATGCATTTTTCAACAATTCTCTAAGTGAATATTGATATACAATCATTATTCTAAACTATTTAATATCTACATTTCATTTTTAATCATTTTTCACTAATTATATTTTATTAATTGAAAACATAGATCTCTTTAATAAATTGTTAAAATTTAAATTGAAAATATAAACATTATAATCAATTTAAAATTGAATTTCAATATCCATATTAAACATTAAAGACCTAATTCCTTATATAATTCTAATTAAGATATATATAATAATCATTAATTATATATATATATATATATATATATATATATATATATATATAAACATAAT
>ML787944.1:201772-223563 GCA_009831015.1 Picea engelmannii | reverse complement strand
TACAAAATAATAATTATATATACCATATTAATTCAATTTCAATAAATCACTTATACTTCATATTCAATTTTTATAAAAATATATAAGATTAAAAATACATACAAACATACTCATTATATATAAAATGTATCAAGGTTATTTTTAAAACTTGAGATACATACAAACATACTCATTATATATAAAATGTATCAAGGTTATTTTTAAAACTTCAGAAATGTACCATATTAAGATGGATGGCAATAATTCAATTTCATTAAATAACTTGTGTCATCTTTTATACAAATCACAATATTCATATTAAAAAATAAAATTAAAAAGTTATATTATATGTAAGTTTCAAAGAACAAGTGTAAAATTCATTAACCAAAACTTATTATATAAATGTATTTTTTTCTTCCTCGAATCTTTGATATTTTTACATGCATTATAATGCAAATTAAATCCACATTAAATAACACAATTTACATAATAAAAGTGCCATATATATTATTAGAATATTTTTCATAATAATAGATATTTTTCAAAATCTTCCAATAATTATGGTTAAAATAAAATGAAATACCTTCCATACATTAAAATATTATTTCATACATTTTATATTTTGGAAAATGATATATAAAAGGAAAAAGGAAATATATTATAAATACAATGAAAAGGATATATTACAAATATATGAAATGATATTTTCTTATGGAAATGAAATAGTAACCAAAAAAAAATTAAGTGATTTAAAAGTAAAAAAAATTCAAAAAATATTATTATAAATATATAAGACTTAAAAATATTAATTGAATAAATTTTAAGTAATTTAAAAGTGAAAATAAATTCAAAAAATATTATTATAAATATATGAAAAATTTAAAAATATTAATTGAATGTGAAAATAATAAAGATGAAACAACTCAATTCATAAATTGGAAAAATATCACATTAGTTATTACATTTATTGTTGAGTTTGAGTTATGACTTGAGGGATTGTGATTATTGGGGTTAATTAGGCCCTCTGACTATAACCTTTTTTTGTCATAAGAGAGGTAGTAGGACCTCCCCTCAAAAATAAAAATAAAATTATTGTTATGTTTGATTATTTGAAATTGTATATATAAATGATGTTTTTTAAACATGTTTGTATGTTGAATTGAATTTATTGTAATGCATTTTTATTTTGTTAATATTTGAATTTATTGTAATGCATTTTTATTTTGTTAACATTTCATTGGGATAAATTTTATCGTGTAATTTTGAATGTGGGTATATAATATAGTCCTATTTAAGTTTTATATATGTAATTTTGAATGTGACTATATAATATAGTCCTATTTAAGTTTTATATTTTATTGTATAATATTATGATAAAAATAGTATTTCTTTAATTTATGTGTGTTTTTATGAAAATGTGTTTGCTTATTGTATTAATTCAAAATAATAATAATGTGAGAGATGTGTTATAAAATATTATATTTTTTTTGAAAAAAATGATATAATTTTTAATGTGTTTTTGTTTTTGTTTTTATGATATGCGAATTTTTAATGAAGATTGCAAATTTTTAATGAATATCATTAATGCAAAGGAAAAAAACACATATTTTTAAATAATGTTAATAAATCAATGTATTAAAAAAATTTCATAACATTTTATTCATCTCACATATTAAATCAATATAATAAAATTATTTCACATATCAACGATGCACAAAGGTCTTTGGGGCAAATAAGTCTCCACCTTCACGTGGTGGTTGACCTAGTAGAGATGATTAATATGCTAAAAATATATCTTTTATTTTTAATACACATTACTATAATAAATATTTAAAAACAATTTTAATGAATAATATATGTATTATAGAGATTTGGGGATCAACTCGAACCATGAATGATCCTCGTACTATTAATCTGAATGAATAAAAATACGCTAGAGTATTCATTTATAGGAATGAAGAGACCCAACAAATAGCTAAGAATAGTTGTTTAGTTGAGAACCTACATAAGCTTACATCTCACACATATTGGATGTGTTGGAAAACACCAACACCCCCCATAAGCGAAACATAGGGAAAAAACAAAAGAAAACACAAATGGGTACTCGTCGTAAATGGAGAAAAGGAGAAAAACTTGTAGGATAAATACACCTCTCCAAAAGAGAGTCAATCTCCAATGCACATTCCAATGAAAGTTGAATGCACACCCCCAAAATAAATCGATCCTCTAGAATTGAGTCCTGGCACAAAAGGCTTGATGAGGTACTCATTTACAATCAAGAAAACATCATATGCTAAGTGTCCCTATGGACACCAATCCATCTCACCGGAGTGCATGGGTCACCAGCCACTGCAACTGCCAAGCCAATATAGGATCTAGTGATGTGTACAAGGCTCCCTCCAAAGACGCTTGATCTCCATCGGATATAGTGAGTAAAAAATCACCCGAGGAAGCATTGCATACCACCCCCCCACAATGTTGAACTGAGTGGAAAAGATAATGGCAATGGATGTCACAACTAATGACTAAAGAATGGAGTATGAGCTAAAGGAGAAAAAAATGTAAAACAACCTAAGCAAGAAACACTCCAAAGTGACGAGCCCCAAGAGACTACGAAACAAGGCAGTACATGGAGACAAATGTTTGGTTACACTCCTAAAACTATCAACACGAGTGGCACAGAAACTACTATTTCAAAGGTGCAAAACAAGAGGTACCATAAATAGCCATCATGGACAACAATCCTCGATATGGGTCCCGAAAAACAAGGCCATGTTAGGTACCCATTTACAATATAGGAATCAACATCTATTCATTGAGCTCATGATGAAAAAAACAATCTCAATTAAGCAAATCATTATGATGTCGAACCACTCACCGTAAAGAGAGTGGAATGTTCTTCGCAACTCCTCAAACAAAATGGAAAATGGAGACTTCTCTTAAGAGATATGGTGAAAACTTGGCCAATAACCTCTAAAATACAATAAATTGGCAAAATAAACAATCTGCGAAAGGGCCTCCAAAATAAACAAACTCCTTCACATTGTCAACAACTAAGGTTTGCAGGGTAGGACCGTCAAGGAAGGAGAAAACTCTAGGGGCGGTCTCCTATGTTGTTGATTACAACTTCATGAGACATTCTCCAGGCGTTCTCATCTGGACTGTGTTGAGACGATCTTTGAGAGAGCCCATGTGATGGGTGTGTCATACTCCTCTGGACTGAGTTGAGATGACGTGTGATCTCTTATCGTGCTCCTCTGGACTGAGTTGAGATGACTTAAGATGGTCTCATGTCAGACTCCTATGAAGTTAGTTGAGTCGACTTGAGATGGCTCTCCAGATGGTACTCCTATGGACTTAGTTGAGTTGACCTGTTGAGAGTGGCATCCCCGTGGCTAAGCACAGGTGGACGTGTCCCTAGTGGCTGAGCACTAGAGGATGTGAGAGATCCTTGCTATATTGTTTAAGAGTAAGATTTATTGTGTAACCCTAATTGTGTAAAGGGTACAAGTCGACCCCACCATGTAAAGATAATTAATATTTGTGTAAAGATTAATTATATCATTGAGTTATAGAAGTCGACCCTATTGTGCCAATAGACACACCTATTGTTGTGTTAGGTCTTGTATAAATAAAAGAGTAAATCCCCATTGCGGATCACTCACACACACTTCATTGTAACATTCTCTCAAGCTACTTGAACGGATGAAGTGCGCACTTCTCTTAGGCACAAGTTTCAAAGTCATAGAGCACCCTCTTGTCTGCTCTAGGGTTTATGGTGTAGGGGATCTTCTCTTGACTCTATAGCAAAGGATTGTTGGGTTTTTTCCCTTGATTGAGATGGGTTTTCCCAGGATAAACTCTTGTGTTCTTGTGTATGGTTATTCTTCTTGTGATCTTGGTTACTGCAGCTATTGTATATGGTATTGTTGCATTTTTTATGGTTCAAGTACATGCTAAATTAAATAAACTACATGTGCATGAGCTAAGCATAAAAAATTCAACATGGTATCAGAGTAGAGTTCTTGAAGAGCCATTGAAGAGCTAATTGTCGCCTTCTTGCTGCAACTGCAAAAATGACCCTCTTCATTTTGCTAGTTTTTGCACTTGCCCCTTGAACGTTGGGCCTAATTCTTAGATTGCAAATCGGAGAAATTTTGATTTTTGGCCCTAGGGTTGCTACAGAATTTCGGTTTTAGGTTTTTTGCAGCTTGTTGGGGTATTCTTGCAAACTTGTTGAGGTTCTTTTGACTATCTAAAGGATTATTGTTGGCAGACATAAGTCCAACGAAACCTAGGGTTTCTAGCCTAGCCGCTAGGGTTTTTGAAGAATCTGCAAGCCATGAAGAACATAACTTTGGTGGAAGATAGGCTTGATGGATCAAGCAACTTCAACTACTGGAAGTCAAGATTACACATCACTCTGGAAGAGGATGACCTATTGAGTTTGATAGAAAAGACTCTACCAACAACATCAACCGATGAAGAGAAGGTTGATTGGAAGGCAAACGATGTCAAAGCAAGGAAGATAATCATCTATTCAGTAAGACATCATCTTCTACCTCGCATCTCTACCCTGAAGACAACTAATGAAATGTATGATGCATTGAAGAAGATGTTTGAGAGCAACAATACAAATAGAGCTCTTACATTGAAGCACCAGCTGCAAAATATCAACATGACGAAAGTTGACACCAATGCTACCTTCTTCATGAAGATCTTAGAGATCAGAGATCAACTAGGTGCCATTGGAGAAACCATAACAGACAGAGAACTTGTCAGGATTACTCTCAATGCTCTTCCAAGACATTGGGAACCATTCCTTCAAAGTATCAGTGGAAGAGCAGATCTACCTGAGTTTGATCGTCTATGGAAAGCCTACACTCAGGAGGAAACCAGACTTATAGACAGAGGAGTGCAAGACTCCCATCATGATGACAATCAAGCTCTTGCTTCTCATGCAAAGAGAGGCAGAAGGAATAGAATAAGTTTCAACAAAGCATTCAAAGACAAGAAAACTTCAACAACTTCAGGTCATGAACATAGAAAAGACAATTCAAAGATTCAATGTTTTAGATGTGACAAGTAGAGACACATTGCGAGAAATCATCCTACCAAGAAGAAAGGTAGACAACATGCATCCACTGCAGATGTTGATTCAAAACCACCTCAGAGAGATGAAGACATAAAAGATGAAGCATTATTCTTCATATCAGCACTCTCAGGTACGGTTCCTAGTGATAGTGATATTTGGTTCATTGACAGTGGTGCCTCCAGGCACATGACTGGATACAGAGAACATCTTACAGACCTTATTGAGAAAGAGTCTCATCTACATGTTGTACTTGTTGATAATGCCAGATATACTGTGAAAGGAGTTGGAACTTTTACCTTCCAACTAGATCCTGACATACCACTTCAATTAAGTGAGGTACTATATGTACCTGGGATAAAAAGGAACCTTGTCTTTGTTTCTTCCTTAGAGGATAAAGGCTACAAGGTTACCTTCTCTAAAGGAAAAGTTCTTGCATGGCACAAGAACTCACACATGGATTCTGCCCGGGTGATTGGTGTTCGAGAAAACAGTTTGTACAAATTCATTGTCCGAACAGTCTAGGCCCTGCAGCTTGAGCGAGCTATGGCATAGAAGACTTGCTCATTTACATTATAGAGCCCTTCCCGCTCTGTGGAAAATGGTGACAGGCCTTCCAGAGATACATATCGAGCATGATGGTGTTTGCATAGGTTGTGCTCTTGGCAAGAATGTCAAGGGGTCCTTCTTGAGCAGTGACAATGGATCCAAGGGGATCTTGGACTTCATACATACAAATGTTTGTGAACCCATGATTGGTGCTTCCTTGAACGGATATTTGTATTATGTTCTCTTCATCGGTGATGACTCTCGAAAGACATGGATTTACTTCTCAAAGACCAAGGATGGAATCATTGTTAGATTTCAAGAGTTTAAAGCTCAAGTTGAGAACTTAACCGGGAGGAGGATCAAGGTGTTAAGATCAGATAATGGAGGAGAGTACACCTCCAGGGATTTCAGTGATTTTTGTATTGAGAGATCAAGAGGGAGTACACCATTCTTTATAACCCTCAGTTGAATGGGGTTGCAGAGAGGAAGAACAAATCCATCATAGAGGCAACCAAAGCGATGATACATGATCAAAATATACCTATGATTCTGTGGGCAGAGGCATCCATGACAGTTGTGTATGTTCAGAACAAGAGTCCTCATCATATTCTAAAGAACATGACTCTCGAAGAAGCTTTCATCGGAGTGAAGCTTGAGGTTGGACACTTCAGGATATTTGGGTGCCTAGTATACTTTCATGTACCCAAGGAGAAGAGGACCAAACTAGATACTTCAAGCAGAAAGGGCACATTTGTGGGGTATAGTGAATCTTCGAAGGAATATCGAATACACATCCCTGGTCAAAGACAAATCGATAGCATAGATGTCACCTTTGAGAAAGAGATAGCCTTTCGAAGATCTAGAGAATCTCATATGGAGATTGACAGGGAGAAGAATGAAGAGACAGTATCTTCTCCACCTTCAACAGATCAGAGGGAGACAGTTACTGATCCAGACGATCCTGTAGCTCCAGTTGATGTTCTCAGAGACATTGCAGTAGGCCTTAAGAGGCCTGCTTGGGCTTAACAGACTCTGCAGGAGGCAAAGGGACATGCAGCTCCTCATGGTACATCCCAAGAGAGCAAGAGACCACAAAGATTTTCGAGCTATGTTTCAGCTATGAGCCACATCATTGATACTGAGCCTTCTTGTCATGGAGAAGCAACAGGTCAACAGGTTTGGCAAGATGCCATGACCAAAGAGTATCAATCCATCATGAAGAATGATGTATGGGATATTGTTTCGAGACCGGAAGGGAAGTCTGTAGTGACTTCCAAGTGGATATATAAGATCAAACATGCAGCTGATGGAAGTGTCGAGAAATACAAAGCGAGATTTGTGGCTAGAGGATTCTCTCAGGTGGAGGGAATAGATTATGAGGAGACATTTGCTCATGTTTCCCAATACACTTCCATCCGTACGATTATTTCCCTAGCTGCATCCATGGGTTGGAGACTACATCAGATGATGTAAAGACAACCTTTCTCAATGGTGAGATTGAGGAAGAAGTTTACATCGAGCAGCCAAATGGATTCATGATACATGAGAAGGAGTTGCATGTCTGCAGGTTGAAGAAATCCCTGTATGAACTAAAGTAAGCACCTCGTGCGTGGTATGAGAAGATTGATGGATACTTGTTGAGTTTGGGCTTCAACAAGAGTGTTGTTGATCACATTGTTGGTGACAAGTGTCTGATTTTGGTCCTATATGTTGATGATTTATTCCTCACTGGTTCTGAAAGCCTTATTGTTGAATGCAAGCGTGCATTGGCTTCTAAATTCGAGATGAAGGACCTTGGTATGATGCACTACTTCTCGGGACTAGAATTATGGCAGAGGACTGATGAGATTTCCCGAGTCAGCGAAAATACATAGTGGAGATATTGAAGAAATTCGGGATGACAGGCTGCAAATCCATTCCTACACCGGTGGTGATGAATTTGAAGAAAATGAACGAGGCTTCTTCTGATTCAGGCGAGATTGATTCACATCTTTACAGACATCTAATTGGGTCACTGATGTATCTGGTTAACACCAGACCTAATATATGCTATGCAGTGAGTGTACTCAATTAGTTTATGAGTCAGTCGAGACAGACACATTGGATAGCAGTGAAGCATGTGTTGAGATATCTATGAGGCACAGTTGGTTGTGGCCTGAGATATGCCTCCATGAGATTGCAGGGATATGTCGATGCAGATTGGGCAAGGAGAGCAGTGGACCGGAAGAGCACATCTGATTGTTGTTTTACTTTGGGATCTGCCATGGTTTCCTGGTGCAACAGAAAACATGCTTTTGTGGCTTTGAGTATCACAAAAGTGGAGTACATTGCATTATGTGTGGCAGTCTATGAAGCAGTGTGGCTTCGCAAGCTCCTTGCAAACTTATTTGTTCATGAGATGGATTCCATCGTCATCCATTGCGACAACCAGAGTTGTGTGAAGCTCTCAGAGAATCATGTGTTTTGCGATAAATCGAAACACATTGAGATCAAATACCAATATATCAGAGATATGGTGCAGAGGAAAGTAGTACATGTGTAGTACCTTTCTACACACGAGCAAGTTGCAAATGTCTTCACCAAACCGCTTGCCAGGATGAAGTTTGAGTACTTCCGTGAGAGACTTGGCATGGTGGAGAATGCCTCCCTAGCTGAAAGGGAGTGTTGTTGATTGCAGCTTCATGAGACATTATCCAGGTCGTTCTCCTCTAGACTGAGTTAAGACGATCTGTGAGAGAGCCCATGTGATGGGTGTGTCATAATCCTCTGGACTGAGTTGAGATGACGTGTGGTCTCTTGTCGTGCTCCTCTGTACTGAGTTGAGACGACTTGAGATGGTCTCATGTCAGACTCCTATGAAGTTAGTTGAGTTGACTTAAGATGGCTCTCCAGATGGTACTCCTATGGACTTAGTTGAGTTGATCTATTGAGAGTGACGTCCCTGTGGCTGAGCACAGGTGGACATGTCCCTAGTGTCTAAGCATTAGAGGATGTGAGAGATCCTTGCTATATTGTCTAAGTGTAAGATTTATTGTGTAACCCTAATTGTGTAAAGGGTACAAGTCGACCCCACCATGTAAAGATAATTAATATTTGTGTAAAGATTAATTATATCATTGAGTTATAGAAGTCGGCCCTATTGTGCCAATAGACACACCTATTGTTGTGTTAGGTCTTGTATAAATAAGAGAGTAAATCCCCATTGTGGATCACTCACACACACTTCATTGTAACATGCTCTCAAGCTACTTGTATGACTGAAGTGCGCACTTCTTTTAGGCGCAAGTTTCAAGATCATAGAGCACCCTCTTGTGTGCTCTAGGGTTTATGGTGTGGGGGATTTTCTCTTGACTCTATAGCAAAGGATTGTTGGGTTTTTTTCCCTTGATTGAGAAGGATTTTCCCACAATAAACTCTTGTGTTCTTGTGCATGGTTATTCTTCTTGTGATCTTGGTTACTGCAACTATTGTATATGGTATTGTTGCATTGTTTATGGTTCAAGTACATGCTAAATTAAATAAACTACATGTGCATGAGCTAAGCATAAAAAATTCAACATCCTCTTCATCCAAAACAAATCTTCAGGAACCATAAAAACCCCATGTGTGCACACCTTCAAATAAAAGGTACTTTGTTCCTTGTTATTGTGACTCCTTGTTATTGTGACTCCTTGATTGAGGCAACAAAAAAACGCACCACGGAACCTAGAGGAACGTAATTTTTAATAATACTTGTTGGTTTCAACATTGAACCATTGTTATTTTTAGCCTAATCTATCACTTGGAACCACCGGCCAGAACTCGAACATGGAAGGATCGGTCTACCGACAAACATTCCTTTTTCCAATGATTTAGGTCACCTTAGAAACGAGTGTATCAGTGGGAGTGCCTCTGATCAACCCCACCAAACCCAACCTACCTGTAGGGCGCAAGAAGTTCTCGGCATGATTTGGATCGAAGATCCACACACCAATTAATGCACAACCTGAGCGCATCTAGGTTCAAAGCGCTCTGCGTTGGGGCTGGCTCGGGGCACTCTGTGCTGGCGTTGTGGGAAAACAACCTGTCGGATGCAATAGGAATCAATCGCCAATCAATTTGAGGGGGGTCGTCACTAATATTCTCAAAAAGGGAGCAATGGTTGAGACTAAAGAGATCAACCAATTAAGAGGTCTGACACAAATCCGTTGCGATTAGTCGTGATGGATCGTATGGGATGGATAAAAACCATTGCACGCCCTTCAATTCATCTGACCACAGTCGCAAGGCATCAAAATACAATCTCTTGCCCCGATCGAATACAGATTCATTGAGAGATTCAATAGAGGATGGACAGACACGGAGAACAGAAGCCAAATGTGCCAAAAAAAAACTTGAATCGGTTGATTTTGCAGATTATATGAAATTTGATCTGAAATCTCAAACCGGATCTATAAAAATTTCATAATTGAGCTCGCCCAACTCACGAATTTCCTCAAATCATAGATCTGCAACAAAGGAAATGCATAGGAGCATTTTTGGCTGCTGAGACTTGCGTTAAAAAAAACGTCCTCAAAAAATGTAATGTGATAAAGTCACAAAGATCACATTACATGGAGCAACTAGCAAATATGTCAACCAGTGATATTGTTGAGCACCCCCAGCGAGTTATGACTAAGAGCCAACAAATACCGAAGGAACACAAGCCAACACGTACACAAAGTCGTCGAAAAAACGAGCACACAACCTACAAATCTGAAAACAACGGGACAAGTATACACCTGCTCAAAAAACAAACAAGGCAGGAAGCACCTACTCTCATACCATATAGAGATCTAGGGATCAACTCGGATCATGAATGATCCTCATACTAATAATCCTCATACTAATAGAGAATAATCTATTAATCTGAATGAATAAAATTACATGAGAGGGCCTTCATTTATAGGAATGAGGGCCTACTTAGCATATAGCTCACACAAGTTGGATGTGTTGGAAAACACCAACACAACATGTACCAACCATAAATCTAAATAAAACTTTTATAAAAAATAATCATCAGCAAAAATAGATTTCTTTGTATTTTACAATTAGATTTCTTTGTTATTGACATATTTTATTCTACATATATTGCCAAGTTCTCAAGTGGTAGAAATTCTAGAGTAATACTCAATGCTATTTCTTCACTACATTTACTAATAATCACTTGATACAAAAAGATTATAATTGTTCAACATGTGACAAAGGAATATTTCTTTGAAGTTTCTCTCAAGTTAAATCATCATTTTTAAGGTTTGATTCCATTTATTCTACCTTCTTTTCTTTCAAATAATTTATTTGCAATGGAGTCAGGTTTCTAAATGACTTACTTCCAATATAATGTTCAACTTTGTAATAGTTCTTGCCATGCCTAAATCAAATTTTCAAAGCCTATTTCAAACAATCATTCATAACACCCATCCCTATTATACATACATACACTAAATTGTCCTACTTAATTCCATGTATAATCATAATTAACATATATAATCCATCCTCTATAAATAATATAATTTACAAAATCATATTACACCATAACTTATCGAAAATGTAACATTCATCTTTTATGCAAAGCAAATTTAATGTATCAAAAGAAATGTACAATTCATCTTTTATGCAAAGCAAATTTAATGTTATAAATACAAAGAATCATAGTGTATGTAAGTGTCAAAGAGCATGTGAACTCGGCACACAAATGTACTTTTTTTCCTTTTTTCCTTTTTTTATCCTTTGATCCTGATGTGCGTTATAAAAAAACATAACCAATGTAAATTGAACTTTCCATAAAATAACATTTTGAATAATAATATCTAGTCATAAAATAACATTTTGGATAATAATATCTAAAAATCATATTTGCATAGTTATAAAATATGCAATAAAAGAGATATATTACAAATATATGAAATGATCTTTCCAATGAAAATGATATACTAATCAACACTTCTAAGTAAAATGATATACTAGCCAACCATTTTTTTAAAATAAAAAGAAACTCATAAATATTGATTTAATATGCAAATATTCATGTTCATAAATTGAAAAAATATAATTGCAATATTAGTTATTACATCCCTTGTTGATATTCTCGCACAATAAAGATAAAGATTATTATTACATCCCTTGTTGATATTCTCGCACAATAAAGATAAAGATTATTATGGATTGGGGTGAGCTCTGAAACCCTGGTTAGAGACTTAGAGCTATGACTTCTTGAGGTTGTTGTAGAATAATTACACAATCTTATCACATTAGCTATGGCCCAGTGGTGTTGTTTGAGTACAACCATTTTGTCATAGGAAAGATAATATGGCCTCCCCTGAAAAATCCATCGTCGTTATTAGCATTGTTATCGATCTAGATAGTGGATATTGTCGAAGGCTCCTTTTAGTGCCATGAATCAAGGATGTGATGGGTGAATATCACACTCTCCAACACCCAACCCACATGAAAGTAAAGTGCTTATTAGTGTTGAGGACCATTGGAAGCAGCCATAGGAAGAGGTTTCTAATGATTATCAGTTGAACTCATCCACTGCAACTAATTTCTTCCATGCTCTCCAAGACCTCAAGAATACTTAGGAAAAGATGCAACATACTACGAGTTTTTAATGAAGTGACCTCTTGGGATGTTTTGGATTTGAATGACCCTAATAGAAAATACATTGCAAGAGGCACTCAAATACGAGCACGTATGCATTGGATAAAAATTGGGGACCAGCCTACAAAATCCTTCTTCAAATCTTTGGTTGTTAAGGAAGCTAGTGAGAATATTTCGGCCCTAAAAGCTTCCCTCAACCAAACCTTCAACCAAGAAGAAATTGAAAGAGACAAGAAGTCACCCAAAAATGGCTTGACTTAGTCCCATGTAAGATTACAAAGAGTAGAGAAGAGAGTGTGACATAGCCTTACATATAGATGAGTTATCTACATCTCTGCATGAGATGGATGATGACAAGGCCCCTAGCCTTAATGGGTTCCCCTACAAATTTTACAAGGAAACCTAGGAGTTTGTCATGTCAGATTTGTTGAATGTTATATCATGAAGCCCTTCACCAACGATCTTTAGGTGCAAAAATTAATCGAGGACTTATCAAATTCAAATTTATTGTTAAGGAGGGGAACCCAAAGATTATTACCAATTGGAAGACCCATCACTTAACACAACCTATAAAATTATAAACAAAGTCTTAGACTTGCATATAAAATGCATTCTTTGTAATATCATCCACCTTTAACAAACTAGATTCATTCAATGGAGATATATGTTGAACCTTCAATTTTCAGATCTGATTTATTTCCTTGTGATTTCAAACAAAATTTTATGCCACAATTATCGTAGAATAATTACACACTGGAAATCTCAACCAAAATAAACTGCAATGGAAACAATAGAATTATAGAAAGATAGCCATGCACAGTAGACACGAGATTTTATCCTCGGAAACCCAACCTTGGGAGAAAACCCAACAACTTTTCTTAAGAAGAATTCAAGCCAAAAAATACATCACCATAAAATGAAGAATCCCAAGCATAAGATAAATTTTCCCTTGAGGAAGAACCCTCAAAGAAGGATAGCACACCATAAAAGAATCAAGATACTCCTTTATTAATCTGTCGTTGGGAGATGTCGCTAGAAGATGTGCATTGTATGAGAGGATGAGTTGTATGTCAAAATGAAATGATCCATCCTTTATTTATACTGTTTGTGTCTCCCTTGATTTACTTGTGGAGTCGACTTCTTATTTTGTCTTCAATATCTTCTTTAATTGCTTTATGGGGCTTTTTCAATGGTTTGTCTTGTCTTCTTGGCATTTCTTCTTTACTGGAAAAGTTGTCCATGAGCCTTGTTGATGTGATCATCTCCCTCATGCACCTAGTTGATGTAATCATCTCCTCACATGCATGTATAATCAATATAGGGCTCTAATGTTGAGTAGACCCACCGAGAAGCCCCACATCACAAGAGGTCTCTTGAGCCTACATCTTCAACATTAGACTAGACTTGTAACAAGTCAAACGTGCCCTACTAAAAATAGATCACTCCATCCTAGAGCAGGCATGTGATAGCATCTCGAGTCTTTATCTCTCCTTGTCAAACCAGCATGACTAAGAAGAAAGATTTTGCCTGGGCCATTCACTACTAGCCAAATCAACATGGCCCCGTGAGTGAATGTATCATTCTCCCTTGGTCAAATCAACATAACCAATCTGGGAGAATGTCTGACCGATGCTACTAGCTGGAGAAACATCAATGCCTTGGGCCATTCACCACTAGCCAAATCAACATGGCCCCATGAGTGAATGTATTATTCTCCCTTGGTCAAATCAACATGACCAATCTAGGAGAATGTCTATCTGATGTAGCTATCTGGAGAAACATTATCACCTCGAGTCTTTTCCACTCCTTGTCAAATCAACATGACTAATAGGAGAAAGGCTACACCTGGGCCATTCACCACTAGCCAAATCATCATGGCCCCCGTGAGTGAATGTATCATCATCCCTTGGTCAAATCAGCATGACCGATCTGGGAGAATGTCTGTCTGATGATGCCAAAACATCAACACTCCCTCTCAGCAAGGGAGACACTCTACATCACGCCAAGCTTGTCTCTGAGGAATACAAACTTCACCTTAGACAAAGGCTTGGTGAGAATGTCTGCAATTTGCTCATCTGTGGATATGTACTAGAGCTCTACTCCTCCCTTCTACACCATGTCTTGGATGAAGTGATATTTGATCTCAATGTGCTTCGACCTGTCATGAAACACTGGATTCCCTAGAAGCTTGACACATATTTGATTGTCACAACGTATCACAGTCGTCTCTAGCTCCTGATCAAATAGTCCCGCAAGTAGCTTTCGAAGCCGCACTGCTTTGCGACTTGCGACACTAGCTACAATATACTCTGCTTCTGTTGTACTAAGTGCTACAAAAGTCTGCTTCCTGCTAAACCACGATATCATGGTTAATCCCAAGCTGAAGCAACACCCTAAGGTGCTCTTTCTGTCCACTACACTCCATGCCCAGTCAGAATCAGTATATCCCTGCAGTCTCACTTCACTACCTGAGACATATCTCAAACCATATCCAATTGTACCACACATGTACCTCAACACATGCTTTGTTGCAACCCAGTGGAATTGTCTCGGCTCAACCATAAACTGGCTCAATATGCTCACTACAAAACAAATATTTGGCCTAGTGTTAACCAAGTACATCAAGGATCCAATCAGCTACATGTACATAGTGGGATCCACCGAATATGAATTTGAAGTGGAATCACTCAGGTTCTTCAGATTTGTCATCTTAGGTGTAGCCATGAACTTGCAGTCCATCATATCGAATATGCTCAAGATCTCAACTGTGTACTTCCCCTGTCCAAGGAAGATCTCACCTGGTTTCTTCCACACCTCCAATCCCAAGAAATAATGCATCAAACCAAGATCCTTCATTTTGAATTATGAGGCCAACTTCCCTATGTCATTGAAGCAAACCCGTTGTCCAGTCTACCTCACTGGTTGCTCCCTCTGTGATTGAGGCAAATCTCGTACCCTAGTCTTCCTGACTCGCTGCCTCCTCTGCCACTGTAGCAAAACCTACTGAAACAAGTGGATCCTCCCAAGAGGTCTCACATCCCCTAGAAGCCTCCTGCCTCTGAAACTTTTGTCTGGCCTCCTTAACTCATGACCCATGTCTGTCAATCCCGAAAGATGTCTCTCTCCCACTTGAACCTGAGGGGGAACTCCCTATGAATGATCGGCTCTCCCTCTGAGCCAACTGACTCTCTCTCAGATCAGGCTCACCCTGAGTCTGCATGCTCCCTCTAAAACTTGACTCCCTCTGAGTTGGTACTTGGTAGGGCCACATGCCTTAGCACTAGTGGAGTCACCTGCTCCTCCTCAACTATATTTATACTTCTTGGAACCTTCTAAAGACTTCATCATTTGTTTTCATGAAGTATATCCATGTCTTCTAGGAGAAATTATCAACGAATGTCACATAGTACAAGAAGCCATCCAAGGATGATACTATCATCGGTCTGCATACATCTGAATGCACTAGATCCAAGATCCCTTTGGATCTACTATCACTGCTTGGATAATGTCCCTTGGTATTATTTCCAAACATGCATCCCCTGCAAACACCCGCATGCTCTACCTAGAGCTCTGGAATACTTGTAACCATTCTTCTTAATACTGGCAAATCCCTGTAATGCAAATGAGCAAATCTTCGATGCCATAACTCACATAAACCGATGTTGTCATTTACCAATGTATGGGTTGGATGTCATGATATATGTATAGTCCTCCCTCTCGAACACCAACCACTCCTACTGAGTCTATGCTCAAGCCCTTAGGCCATACAAGAACCTGACTATCCACAAATGCAACTATGTAACCTTTATCCTCCCAACGTTGAGATAGAGAGCGGGTTCTTCCTTAATCAACAATATTATTGTCCAAGGTCTACTACTTAGACCTGTTGTCTCTGCCCAAACAAAAAAATCACATAAATATGAGGCTCAATGGCCTCTCTTCATGGTTGGAAAATGCCATCTCAAACCTCTTATTCCTCCACGGTAACCTGCCCGGAACAAGAGCCAAAACAAAAGACAAGAACAACACTTTTCTAGTGTTGTGACCAATCATTCCTCCACAGTAACTTGCCCAGAACAAGAGCCACAACAAAAGACAAGAACAACCTGAAGAATGTCAGCAAGCCTGAAAAAACCCTAAAATTTCAACTTTGACCAAATGTCAATCTGAGAGCACCATGAGATGTGTTAGGACAAGGAGAATTGATCTCTAGCAAAATGTCTCAACGTTGTCCAATAAATTCCCAACGACCTTCAAAGAAAGTGTGCAATGGCAAAAAAGTTGTGCAGCGGCAGATTTCAACAAAGCTATGACACCATGTTGAATTTTCAATTTTCAAATCTGATAATTGCTTCCTTAGGATTTCAAACAAAATTTTATATCATTGTTATCATAGAATAATTACACACTGAAAATCTCAACCAAAATAAACTACAGCGGAAACAATAGAACAGTAGAAAGATAGCCACGCACAGTAGACACAAGATTTTATCCTAGGAAACCCAACCTTGGGAGAAAACCCATCAACTTTTCTTAAGAAGAATTCAATCCATAAAGTACATCACCATAAAATGAAGAATCCCAAGCATAAGATAAATTAGCCCTTGAGGAAGAATCAAGATACTTCTTCACTATTATGTCGTTAAGAGATGCACACTTTCTGAGAGAGGATGAGTTGTATGTCAAAATGAAATGATCTAGCCTTTATTTATACAGTTTTTGTCTCCCTTAATTTACTTGTGGGGATGACTTCTTCTTTTGTCTTCAATATCTTCTTTAATTGTTTTACAGGGTTTCTTCAATGGTTTGTCTTGTCTTCTTGGCATTTCTTCTTTACTAGAAAAGTTGTCCATGAGCCTTGTTGATGTGATCATCTCCCTCATGCACCTAGCTGATGTAATCATCTCCTCACATGCACATCTAATCAATATAGGGTTCTAATGTTGAGTACACCCACCGAGAAGCCCCTCATCACAAGAGGTATCTTGAGCCTACATCTTAAACATTAGACTAGACTTGTAAACAAGTCAAACCTGCCTTACAAAAAATAGACTGCGCTTGGGCCATTCACTACTAGCCAAATCAACATGGCCCCATGAGTGAATGTATCATTCTCCCTTGGTCAAATCAGCATGACCAATCTGGGAGAATGTCTTCCCAATGCTACTAGTTGGAGAAACATCAATGCCCTGGGCCATTCACCACTAGCCAAATCAGCATGGCCCCGTGAGTGAATGTATCATTCTCCCTTGGTGAATGTATCTCTCTTACTACCCCTTTGATCCTTTCCCCAGCCCCTGCCCCTACACACTTGCATGAATGTCCTTCTCCACCTAATCAATGAGATCTCAATTTCTCAATCTCTGTGTGTGTGTGTCTACTCCTCTCACTTAGGTTGTCTTTTATAACCTTGACTTTACCCTAAATCCAAAACCCTAGATCTCCAAAGTGATCAACGATTGAGATCTAATCTCGAGTTCACTTGAGATCCAATGACTAGGATTTAATTTAATTACTAATGCCAAAAACCTTTGCATTTAATTAAATTAAACTCACTTTATTATAAAAGTACATTCACTTAAATAATTAACTTATAAGTGAATTTGCAAGGTTCATAGGAATATTAATGTCTCCCTCCCACACGTTAAACACACTAACTCATGTGCGAGTACCTGTCTGATGCTACTAAAACATCAACACTCCCTCTTAGCGAGGAATGCTTCCACTACCCAGAGGTGGCTCTGTCTTCGCTATCATATATGCTATCAGGGTTGCTCTCAAATCCACCTGATCGATTGCTCCCTCTGAACAAAAAGTTATCCCTGCTATCTCATTCATACCTTTATTCGAAGACTTTTTTCCTTTGAACATGCTCCTAGAACCCTCCTGCTTCTAAGCATCATGCATGATTGGATCTAAGGACAATATCTCAGCACCAGTGCCCATGTAGCAACCCTCAACTCATGCAGCTACTCTTCCCAACCTTTTGTCGCCCTATCCTCGGCTCGCAACTACTCTCAGCAACTCGAGCCTCCTGCGTTGTTACTTTAGCAACACCTGTCTGATCACATCTAGATCCCTCCTGGTATCTGCAGCCTTCAACAACACGTGCCCTATCCACATTCTGCAGTAGCGTATGGGTGCTCTGCTCGAACCCAGCCTGCTGTCAGATCGCAACCCTTCTGCATCATGTGAAGTCGTACAGCGTACGGAGGCTGCTATCCGTACAACGGCTGTACGACTACCTTTCTCCTTTTTTCTCTAGATAAAAACCTGCAACCTGCAAAATAAAAATAAAAAATCTCACGCTATAAAAATTACGAACTTGTGCAACCTAGTTTTCCCTCAGAACCACAACTCTAATACCATGTTAATTTCTCAACCCAACACCCGACAGTTAATTCCAAACAAATTACTCTTAATTTATTGAATAAAAGCATAGCTGAGTTTTTAACCAAACATTACAACAAAAGCAAAAACTGAAACCAAACACATTGCACATGAAATTTCTGGGTAAAAACCCCTGGAAAAACCCCGAAGGGAAAACCAATACTGTGAGATATTTATTATTATTCTAGGCTCTTATCCTGAGATAATGGCCCACCTAAGGAATAATACAAAACAACAAATAGCAAAGCCTTACAAACCTCAAGATTAGTCCTTCGATCTCGTTGGTTGGTTGTTATCTCCCTTGTTGCCCCTTTGCTCCTTTCCTCGGCCCCTTCCCCTACACACTTGGATGAATGTCCTTCTCCACCCAATCAATGAGATCTCACTCTCTCACTCTGTGTGTGTGTGTGTCTACTCCTCCCACTTAGGTTTCTTTTATAATCTTCAGTTTACCCTAAATCCAAAACCCTAGATCTCCAAAGTGATCGACGATTGAGATCTAATCTCATGATCACTTGAGATCTAACGGCTAGGATTTAATTTAATTACTAATGCCAAAAACCTTAACATTTAATTAAATTAAACTCACTTTATTATAAAAGTAAATTCACTTAAATAATTAACTTATAAAGTGAATTTCCTAAGGTTCATAAGAGTATTGATATCTCCCACACATTAGACACACTAACTCATGTGGGAGTACCTATCTGATGCTACTAAAACATCAACAGGATAGAGTAGCAGTGAGAAGAGGGGTTCCATTTTGTTCTTGAGATTATGATTGTTTGATACTTTACAATATGAGTGTGTATGAGAGTTATTGTTCATTGAGAGTTAGAGGTCACTCCCATCTTGTTCACACGAATTTATCCTTGAACATTGGTGAGAGAAATTTCTTTGGAAGCAGTTTGATGTCCATTGGAGTGCTCTGTAGTTGAAGCCAAAATCCCCAAACCTTGCACTTGTAGATTTGGAATTAAGGTAACATATTTGCCAACAAGATCTCAATTGTTGGATTTTTTACTTACTTCATTTGAGTTTTTTTCATCAATTAATGTTGTGAATTACTAGCACTTGATTGATTTTCTACCCATAATCCACGATATTCAAGGCACTATGGCCACGATTACTAATTTCCATATTCAAAGGTTCTTGTATTTTATACTTTCACATGTAGATCTACAATTTCAAATGCAGATTTGAGGTGTTATAGTCGTTGATTTGAATGATTCCCAAGGTAGAATTATATTATTAAGTGTAAATTTGCATTATAGATTGTCATCTCAACTAATTTCAATCAAATTTCAAGTCTGATTTTTATATACTAGCAAGTATATTTCACAGTTTTGAAGAATTTCTTGTCTCCCAAGTTATTTTGTTTCCATATTAAATAGGGATTCCCCCCAAGGTTAACAAGCATGTTGAAATTTCTCAGACAAACACTTAGTCAACACACAGATTTCAACCTCCAATAAATACTTCAGTAAACTAATGTACTTTATGAGCAGAAACACAGAATGACTAAGATCTCGAAAATATAGCATTGGAAATATAAATGAACAACAGACACACTCACCACATTTGACACAAAAAATTATGGCAAAGCCTCTGGAAAAACGTTCAAGAGAGTCTTCTTTACTGAGCTTCTCGGGAAAAATATTGAGTTTACAACAACACTAATATTAGGAATAAATGCAGTACATTTCCTAGAACATTGAGCCAACAGATCACCTTGAAAACTATGCCATCACCAACCTTGAAAACTGTGCAAAAACAATTGTAAGGCCTGTACAGCCCAATACAGTCACACAACAACACAAATAGTGTCTAAATCTTCTCCAAGTTCTTAGTTGTACGGTCACTCCCGTATTAAACACTCCAGCATTAAATGCTCACAATCTACCTCAAAATCCATGCCAACGTTGCCTTGATTTCTGTACAGAATAAATGGTTGTACGGCCCAGCATATTCATATTGTACGCATGTTACTCAGTTGTACAAACCAAGTATTAAATGGTTCCATTGTCTTGGGAATCGTGCCTTCACTCCTTGGAAGGTGTGGCCACTTTGTTGATGCTACTTCTCCATTCTCCTTCAACTCAACACTCTCTTGGACACTCTTGGAATTTGTGCCTCTTTATCTCCCTCAATCTCTCCTTCAAGCTCTCCTTGAAAAGTGTGTCCCACTCTCCTCAATGGTTGCCTTTATGCACTCATTAATGAGTAACTGCCCTAACCCTTGGTCTTCCAAAGATATAGACCGTCAAGATTAGATCTTTCCCTCTAAAAATCAACAGTTGTGACTGAGTCGTCCATTGAGTTCACTTAAATCACTTAAGTGACCCAAAATTCATAGTCACTTTTACCCATTAAATATTTAAAAGCTCAACTTTACTTTATAAAATCACTTTATAAACGTACTTTATAAAGTCACTTAGAGAGAGACATTTGCTCGGACTCCTGCCTAGGCACAATAAATGCAAAAGTACCTTCAAGCTACCAAAATCTAACACTCCCTCTTAGTGAGGGAGGTACTTATGGAGCCTCCACCTAGATCTGTCTCCAACCCCATCAAGTCATCTATTGTTGTAGTCGCTCCCTCTGCACTGGAAGCCTCTGCTACCTTTGAACTTGAAGCATCTCCAACTACCTGCATTGAACTCTGATCAAGAGACCTATCCATCCAAGGTCCTCTCTTTGAAGCCTTGCCACTGTTAGACTCAAGCTCCAGCCACCCACTGGATCCAACTACAGGCTGACCAAGCACTCTATAAAATTTCTCTAACCGAACACCAAGCAACACACTTGTGTCAGAAGAGACTCCCTCTCAATATAAGTATGCATGCCCTTGATAGAACACAATCCCACATCCATCTATCTCAAAAGAAGACATAGAGAGCAAGTTCTCTGGCAATCGGGAACATATAATACCTCAGCCAACTCCAAATACCCTCCTGACTCTAGTTGGAATTTAACACTTCCAACTCCCTTCACAGCTAGAACATGTCTGGTGCTAACCCCACACCCCAATTAGCTGCCTGAGCCGATCTCTGAAAAACTGAGGAATATAGACCTCAACCTCGTCATGTGCCGAGAAGCCCCACTATCCAAGAACCATGCAAGAGTGCCTGTACACCCTGTTATCGCACGGTTTGTAGGAAAG
>ML787944.1:163479-181336 GCA_009831015.1 Picea engelmannii | reverse complement strand
GTCCAGGCCGGTAGTGATGGAGGCTGGTACTGCTGACAGGACAAAGCTGGCTGAGAAGAAGAAAGATGGGCCCTCCAGGGCCATGCTCAAGTCGCTCATGCTCTCGGTGCTCCATGTCTAGGACCATGTGGGCCTCGAGACATGATCTCCTAGTTATCCCTAGATATCGTGGATAACAATAACAACCCTGGTTTATTGTTTGACATCACTTGGAATAATTTTCAGATCTGAAATCGAATGCATTGAATGCTTAAAATTTGACAGACCGCATTTCTAAAAAGGGTTATATGCATGGATGTAGTAGTGGCCAAGGTGCCTAAGACGTGGGGCATGTTGTTTCCCAGATGCTAGTTAACTACATTGGAAGGCGCTATACAAATAGATTTATCTTATGCTACTAACCATATTTCACTTAACTAGTTTATCCAGCTCACCCATAATTCAAAGATGATGTTCAATGTTGATTTACCTAGTCAAGGATGAAAAAATGTTAAATTTAAGCAACTGCAAGAGCCTAGTTGAGATCTAGGGCCCCCAGTGCACTCCTGGGGTTCTTGGTCTGGGACCAAGCAGTTAGAGCCATGGCAGAAGACCCTAGTGAGGGTCCCCAGTGTATTGTTGGGGTTCTTGGTCAAGGACCAAGCAGTTTGATTATGTAAGTCCCTAGATGTGTTCTAGGGCCCCTGGATGTGTTCCAGGAAATCCTTGCTCGGTGCTTGGATTGATCCTTGGTTGTGTACCTTGGTGGATAAGACCCTAGTAGTGATCTAGGGCCCCCAGATGTGTTCTGGGGTATCCTGGTCTAGGACCAGGTGGTTGTTGGTTAAATGCCAAGACGAGACGATGTGTGATCTTCTTCTCTCTCGAGATGGTCCATGAGATCTAGGAGCGGTTAAGAAGGATACGATCACATCAGTGACATTCCTCTTATGTTGGGATGATAAAAGCTTATAAGTTATCATGAGACTTATGTGGGCATCTTGCCATTGAAGAAGACCCCTTTGACTTTGTCTTGTTGCCTCCCCTTGCTTGGACCACGTCCTTCTTAATGTTTATTGTGGTGTTGGTCTTTTCTAGTCACTTTGACTTGTTGACTTTATAATTAATATTTTTGTTATTTAAAATATTAATTATTTTGTTTTTTGTTTTTTAATTGGGTTTTAATTAACCCTAAAATGTAGGGTTAATTTATTTAACCCTAAACCTCTTCCTAAACTATAAAAAGAACATCACCCCTCACTCTCTCATTCACATTCTTACACACTCATTATTCCTCCCACACTTCTCTTGGTCTGATTTTTTTGTGGCTACTCTTGCTCAGTTTTGATTTGTGGGTGCGGCCTCCTTGGAGTATTCTTCTCTTGGTGTTTTGAGGTACAACCTCCTTGTAGTAATTGTCTTTGCTAGTGTACGGTACAATTTCCCTAGTTTTTGGTCTCCTCTTGTTGTGTTAAGGTGGTACGCCCCTCCCTCTTGTTAGTTAAGGTGTCGCGGCCCCCTCCTATCTCTTCTTCGGGCTGTCGCGGGTTCCTCTTAGGCTGTCGTTGGTGTTTCCTCTAGTTGTTGTTGGTTTCTCTTTGGCTGCCACATGTGTCCTTCTTGTGTTGTTGTTGTCACCTATTAATTGCAGCCTCTAGGGCCTGTTATGAAATCCCTAAGACTACTACCCTAAGCTGCCTATTTGTTGTAGCATTCCTGTATCTTCTTGGACAATTTTTTGTTTGGGCTATAAAAGGTTTTCTTTCAGCCTCTAATTTGGTCTTTGGGGTTTTTATATCAGCCCTACTTATGTTGATTGGTCTTTGAGTTCTTCTTGGCAAAATTGTCTGCATAGATTATAATGAGATCTACCCTTGAGGGTTTGATCTGTGACCATTATAGCTTTTTCTGAGCATACAGAAAAGAGGACAGCAACAAGCATCTAAGATAAATATGTTCTTTATTTTGATCAAGGTAATGTTCAATTTTTGCTTTGCTAATTATCAGATCTGTTTAAGTTAATGTTCAGAATTGTTTTTGTATTGCTAATGATCAGATATGTTCATGTTCATATTAGTTTAGAATTGTTTTCTACATGTTCAAACCCATTGTATTATTTCTGTGATTGATCTACTTCAGAAATTTTGTTTTGATTGTTGATCTATATCTATTGTAGTGAATAAATTTAAAAGAATATTATTGTTCTAGTTTTCCCTTGAAGTTCTAACAAAAACGCAGTTTGTGTGGAGATTACACAAATGATAAGGTTCCTTCTTCCCCTTATGAGTAGGTATTTTATTTTGATGCATCTATATCTTTACCTTCAAAGTTGTTACACCTACAACACAAGATGATTCACATGGTATTTGGACTATGGACTTTCATGGTGCTAGGGCCAATACAATTGTGGAGCTAGTCTTGTATTTTCTTCCCCGTTTGGCGATGTTATTCCTTGTGCTTTTTGCTTACAATTTGATTGCACTAACAATACGGAAAAATATGAAACTTTATTACTTGACCTCCAATTAGCAAGAGAAGAAGATGAAAATTCTTTGTGACTCAAACTTGATTGCCAACAGGTCAAAAAGCAGTGCTTGGCCAAGAATCAGAGATTGAAACATCACAGAAACTATGTTTGGAATTGCATAGAGTTATTTGATGGATTTTATATTGTTGCAATTCCTAGGGAAGAAAACATGCAAAAATTCACTTCTTGTTGCAACAACTAAATTACAGATCTATACTCATTTTCATTTCAATGCATCTATATCTTTACCTTCATATATTTTTACACCTAGAGAACAAGATGATTCATATGGTATTTGGACTATGCATTTTGATAGTGTTATGACTAAATATGATTGTTGAGTTGGTATTATGTTTACTTCCCCCTCCGGTGATGTTATTCCTTATGATTTTTGCCTCTTTTCATTGCACTAACTGTTAATTTTTGGCTCAAGCATGAGGTTTATTTCATTTAGCATTATCATTACTTGAAATATAAACATTGAAACAATACATTAGCTACAGCTATAGTAAACCAAGATCACAAGAATAATAACCATGCACAAGAACACAAGAAATATCATGGGAAACCCTTCTACACAAAGGAAGAAAACCCAACAATCCTTTGTTGTATTCTCAAGAGAAGATCCCCCATCGACCACCAACCCTAGCACACAAAAGGGTGCTGCAGTTCTCATAATTCCAGACCTCAACTTCTGAAATCATGAGATGAAACAATGATAAGTGTGTGATCCTCAAAGGGGATTCACCTTTATTTGTACAAAACTTATCACATCAAATGATGCGTCTATTGGCACAATAGGGCCGACCTGTACAACTTAATAATATAATAAATATAATTAATAATTACAATATTAATTATATTTACATGGTGGGGCCGACCTGTACCCTTTACAACATAATTAGAGTTACAAGTAAATCTTACTCTTAGACAATATAGCAAGGATCTCACACGTCCACTAGTGCTCAGCCACTAGGGACATGTCCACATGTGCTCAGTCGCAGGGACGTCATACTCAACAGATCTCTATCTCAACTGAGTCCACAGGAGAATCATCTGGAGTACCACATCGTCTCAACTCTCACACAGAGTTGAACGATACACCCATCACATGGGCACACCCAACCATTGGGGGACGACTCAACTCTATAGAGGAGAACGATGCCCCAACCACTTGGGGGACGAATCAACTCTCACACAGAGGAGAACGATGCCCCATCACCTGGGTATGCCCAACACTGGGCTCCCTCTCAGGTCGACTCAACTCAGTCACAGAGGAGAACGTATCCTGGAGGATGTCTCACGACGTTGCAATCATCAACACTCCCTCTCAGCTAGGGAGGCATTCTCCACCAGGCCAAGTCTCTCACGGAAGTACTCGAACTTCATCCTGGCAAGCGGTTTGGTGATGATATTTGCAATCTACTCATGTGTAGGAAGGTATTGCACGTGTACTACTTTCCTCTACACCATGTCTCTGATATAATGCTATTTTATCTCACTGCGTTTTGATTTATCGTGAAACACAGGGTTCTTAGAGAGCTTCACACAGCTCTGGTTATCACAATGAATAATGGTAGAATCCATCTCATGATCAAATAAATCTGTTAAGAGCTTGTGAAGCCATACTGCTTCACGAACTGCCACACTCAACACTATATACTCTGCTTCTACGGTACTCAAAGCCACAAAACTTGTTTCCTACTACACTAAGAAACCATGGCAGAACCCAAGGTAAAACAAAAACCGGATGTGCTCTTCTGGTCCACTGCGCTCCCTGCCCAATCTGCATCGGCATATCCCTGCAATCTCATGTCTACACTGGAGGCATATCTCATGCTATATCCAACTGTGCCTTGTAGATATCTCAATACATGTTCATTGCTATCCAGTGAGTCTGTCTCGGTCATGTATCATGAATCCCTCTGGCTGGTCGATGTAAACTTCTTCCTCATAATCAATTCCCTCCACATGTGAGAATTCTCTGGCTACAAATCTCGCTTTGTACTTCTCGACACTTCCATCAGTTGCATACTTGATCTTATAGATCTACTTGGAAGTCACTACAGACTTCCCTTCTAGTCTCAGAACAATATCCTACACATCATTCTTTATGATGGACCGATACTCTTATGTCATGGCATCTTGTCATACCTACTAACCTGTGGCTTCTCCATGAAAAGAAGGCTCAGTATCAGTGATGTGGCTCATGGCTGAAAAATAGCTCGAAAATCTCTTTGGTTTCTTGCTCTCTCGGAATGTGTCTCGAGGAGATGCATGCCCCTCTACCTCCTGCAAAGTTTGTCGAGCCCAAGCAGGCCTTTTATGGCCAGCTACAATGTCTCTGGGGCCATCAACTAGAGCAACCAAATCAACTGATGTCTCCCTCTGAACTACTGAAGGGGGAGAAGGTATTGTCTCTTCCTTCTTTTCAAATAGTTTGACTCCCTCTGATTCAAGTGACTCTCTCTGAAGTCTGAAGGATAGACATCTTCCTTTTCCGGTGTTGCTAACCTGGAGACATCCCATGTCTTCTCAGGTTCTTTACTGCTTCTACAGAACTTTGTTGGCCTCCCATATTAGGATAATAACAAATATGACCTCCCATAGGGATAACAATCAAAATGGCCTCGTGTACTAGGATAATAACCAACTAAGAAAATTTGGACTCCCGTACCAAGGATCATGGTCCTCCAATAATTTAAATAAGAAAAGTTGACCTCCTGTACTAGGATAATAACCAAGATGGCTTCCCACAGGGATAACAACCAAAATGGCCTCCTATACTAGGTTAACAACCAACCAAAAAAAATGGACTCTCGTACCAGGGATAATAGTCCAAGTCATTAGGGCTCCCACACCAGGGATAATACCCTTCATTATCAAAATGATAAACAATACTAAGTGCACAAGATCCACTGCCATTTTATAAATTTAAGAATGAAGTCAAATATGCAAAGTGCATACCTAGAGTGTACATTGTCGGTTCTTCAATCTGCTTGCTTGTTCTGGGCAATCTCTTGATGAGTAATGATACTCCTTCACAATCTGCACTAGCCTTCAAGCATGCTTGTTTCCATATGAGCAAGGAACTTGACATATGATCTTTGCATGTTTGTCAACTGTCATCAAGGACTGATAAGCTGCCTTTTGTAGCTTCCATAGACTTTAAGTTGTCATGTGCTTGAGAAAGATGGTTCTCAAGGCTACAATCTGTGTCTTTAAATGCTCACAGACTTTGAATGTTGTTGTCCACAATACTTGTGGCCTTACCTTGTTGTTACAACAGGTAATTATAGTCACAATCATCGGGACACTTGTCCAAATACTCTTAATGTTGTCCTTAGTATGGCCATATGAAATGAAAACATTATCAGTCAACCTTTCTGAATTGTAAGCTTACTTCAAAGGATGTAGGTTTCAAGTTAGCACTGTTGTGGCTAACATTTTTTATGCAGATTTCCATTATAGATTGTCAACTGATTATTGTCTATCAAATTGGCATATCTGGCCTTCTGATCTCTGGCTTGTATACCAAAAGCATGAGATACAATAATAGGCATGTTCATAATTGCATGTGTCATCCTTACTGCTTCTTAACTGATCTGGTATGAATATTTGTGAATCAATGACACGATATAGACTGTTTACATACTTGAGCTTGCAATCAAGGGTTCTTAGTATTGTTACAATCACCTAAACAAATTCATAGAGTGACTGTCCTGAACAGGATATGTATGCAAGTTTTAGGAAAGGTTATTCAACAGAACCCAAACATTCTTACTCCTTAACAGGTCTCTTAAGTTTACTTCAGATCTGCAATTTGGATTGCTACTTTTTCACACAAGCTAGTTGTCAACCTTAGTTGGAATACACTTGGAGATGATGCTAAGAACAGACCAAAACAACCTCAAAAACTTGTTCTAACATATTTAAATATGCCTCGAAAATTCGTTGGAACAGATTTAAATATGCCTCGAAATTTCGCTGGAACAGACCCCTTAACTTGGTCAAAACAACCCTCAGAACAGGTCTCAAAAAATGGGCCTAAATTGCCTCAAAATATGCCTCAGAAAACACTTTAAAATTGGTCTGTAATTTTGGGGTTCTTCTGGCTGTGGCAGCCTCAAGCAGGTCTGTTGTTATGGCTGGGCTTGCTCCCCAAGCCTGCGGCTATAGAGTTCAACCTCCTCTTCTGGTCTGTGGTTAAGTTCGTAAGGGTTACGTTGCTTGGGGTCTTCTGCGGTAGCCCTGGTGGGGTTTCTTCTTGTTGCAGCTGCTTTAAACTTCTGTTGAAATATTGTAACTGCAAAGAGTATTCTACTTATTATTATTATTATTTGAGTCATTTATTTATAGATCAAATCCCCTTTTCTGGATTGATCATGTCGGGCATTGTAATTGACCAAATCCCCTTTTGCAGATTGGTCAAACCCTAATTGTGTTATGCAAATTAAGAAGTCGGCCCCCGGGCCTAATTAAAGTGGTTTTAACCACTAAGAATACAAGTCGGCCCTACCAAGTGAAGAGACACCTTTTCAGCACCTCTCAGTTTGTATAAATAAAGGAAGCCAATGCCTCATTTGATCACTCACTTAGCTCACTCATCTAGTGCGGAAGTTTGAAGGAAGCTGCAGTTGCCAGTTGTCGAAAGAAGGAAGAGAGAGGCGCATTACTCAGAGGAGGATATTCTCTAGTGTTTAGTTTATTGTCTTGGCATTGTATTGGCTATCTATATTAAGGAAGTTTTTGTTGGGTTTTCTTCCCCATGAGGGTTTCCTAGGATAAATGTTGTGTATCTTGTGATTGTGTTTCTCTCAATGATCCTATCTATGCTATGGTTATCTAGTAAATTGAAAAGAAACCTAATAATAGCTTAAACTTTAAAATGGTATCAAAGCTAAGCTGAAGAGAGCATCTTTCACTAGATAAGCAAAAACATCACTGTTGTCGTACAAGAAAATTAGGGCTTTTTGTTAGAGAGGAATTTTTGCCTAAAACCCATCTAGAAAAGTGTGCCCCACCCTAGTGAATCTTTTGGCACCTTGAGCGCACCTTTTCAGTGGATAGAACTCTCGAAAAGTGAAACCCTAGTTTTCACTGGTACCAGAAAACCAGGAAACTAGAACCAGTACCAGTCCAAATTTCCGCAAGCCCAATTTCAAGGGGTAAAATTTGGATTTTCAGAAATCTAACTACACCTACTTGCCTCAGCTCAACGCATCTAGCCCCTGGATCATAATTTCAAAATTTGAAGTTTGAAAAATTAGGGTTTCCTCATAAAACCCTAAGTTGCAGTTGCAGTTGCAGTTGCAGTTTTAGAATCAATTGCAGTATCAATTGCAGTTGCAGTATCAGTTGAAGTATCAGTTGTAGTACCAGTTGCAATCACCCTTGAAGTTTTTAAGAGTTGGTAATTATTACCATTGTTGCCAGATGGTGCCACTACCTGTAAATACTCTCAAAGGTATGTATTCACATATGTTTAAACTGTTAAGATTTAAAGGGTATTTGCAGGAGAAGGGATCTCTTTCCATAGATCTAGAAGGATCTCAAGATCCAACACATTCAGAGGAATAATGCAACCCAGGTTTGATTATTCTGATATGCATCTATTTGTTATGACATTATTTTGATCTAGGTTGCATGTTGAAGCTATGACCATCATACTAACCTTTGGTCAATCAAAATTTAAGTCAAAGTATTAGATTGATTAAAGTTGAGATCATAGATTTTATCCTCTAACCCAGCTTTCTGTCAAGATAGCATATTGTCTTAGTACAGAAGACAGGTTGAAAAAAGCACTCGTCATCTTGAGTGAAGGAGACTTGGAAGAAAAGCAACACACTCATTCTTGAGGACAAGGCTCCAGGTTCCAGGTTTGATTAATTAAGTTGCTAAGATTCAAAGTTGCACATGACAAGTTGATAACTACCCCTTTACAAGTAAACACTATAGTTGAGGTAGCAATCTTTGATAAGTATTATGCTTGGCAGCATGTGAGCATATTGAGATAATTGCTTAATGTAATCATTTACTAGATACAACTAACAACTCCTCTAGGAGAAACTTCTTGTGTTGGTTCTAGGTTACCATGGATGAATGTTTGATCACAACACTAGAAGAGTGTTGACCTCATCTCATATTTTATTTCTTAGTTTTGATCTTTGTTTCAAACATGTCACAAGTGATAGCTCTAAAGGAGCTACTGTGACGATTATTCGTGCTATTGTTTTATTTACTATTATCAAAAGAGTATTATTCTTGCTTGTTGACCTTGTTTCAAGTCACGGGCAATAGCCCTAAGGAAGCTATAGTGAAGGTTGCAAAAGGCAACAGATTAGATGAGACATGAAACAGACTATGTACATGACCATATACATTCATGTACCATAGAAGATGAAGAAGCAGTTATTTTTGAGATCCAAAGTATCTCATATGGAGGTTGACTGTAAGGAGCAGAAGGCTCCAAAGATGACCAAACATTAGAATTCACATAAGACTTAGTCAAAGGATAATGAATCCACCTTGACAAGAAGTAGAACTCGTTTAAGTATGACTCGCCTTTCATATTTAGAGTTGGTATTCAACACTAAGTATACCCCATAAGAGATGATGAAGTCCTTGTAGACTCGGAAGAAATCGAGAGTAAGCATGATCTCAAAAAGGATCAGATGAAGAGACAACTTCCAGGACTGGGAGACAAATGCCATGAGAAGACTAGATCGTAGCTTCAGAAACTTATAGGAGATATGAAATCTCCTGGGAATATTCCCTTGTTTCAGTGACAGAGAAGGAAGCCAGTCAGAAGACTAGGATATGGATTCTTCCATGAGACTAGAAGAGAAGTCGGTATTGACTTCCAAGATTGATCTAAACAAATCAAGCATGTTGTAGAGGTACAAAGCCTGATGTGTGTCCAAAGGATTCTCCCAGCAAGAGGGAGAAGACTATGACGAGACACTTACTCTAGTAATTGAAGAAATAGTTCCAGTATTTATGAAGACAACCAGAACAACCATGATTCATATATAGTATGAGATGGAGGGGGAGCAATTCCCATATTTAAAATTGAGTGGCAGTTGGTGCATTACATTAGTTGAGTCATGGAGACACGACTACAATAAAAGATAGAGTTACCTCCATGAAAGAAGAAGAGTTACCTTCATTATCATTTATTGAGCCACTCTCAGTTTTAGATGAAGTTGTTGACGTGATAGAATAAGAGGAGTTACTCTCATATTTCAGCAGCCACAGTGAGGATGAAGCAATCATTCTCAACCTCATAGCAACTACAGGTGCAGAGTCCCAGTTCCAGAAGGAACAATTGCAGAGAGAGGAGAGGACATACTCTTAGGCGATGAGACAGATAGTGCTTTGCAGAAAGCACATAGAGCTAGCACGTGATTATGCAAATTGAGTTGCAGTGGAGCAAATGTACCATATTGGTACAATGTAATGAGAAAATTTGATTTGAAGATTGAAGATAGAAAAACTCATGTTTGTCGGTTGCATGAAGCTCTGAACGTGTTGAAGCAAGCTCCTAGAGCTTGGTATGGCAGAATTGACAGTTCCCTGAAGAGCTTGGGCTTTACCAAGAGTAAAGTTGATTCTAACCTAGGTTATGAATGATGAGCCAGTTATATTATTGCTACTATATGTAGATGATCTATTCTTGACAAGATGAAGAAAAGATCATCACAGATTGCAGAAGAAGCTCGCTACAGAGTTCGATGGAAGACCTAATGCATTATCTCTTAGGTCTTGAAGTTTGGCAGAACACAGAGAAGATCTTCCTTAACCAAGGGAAGTATGCAGTTAAAATAATGAAGAGGTTTTACATGTTGAAATGTAAATCCATGTACACACCCATGGAAATGAAGTTGAAGCTCCTGGTAGATACCTCGTCGAAATTGGTTGATGTTACTCTGTACAAGACAGATTATTGGTTCGTTGATGTATCTGACGAATACCAAGCCAGATATATGTTTTGATGTGAACACCTTGAGTCGGTATCTGGTAGAGCCCAGACGTGTTCACCTTGTTGTCGCAAAACATGTGATGAGATACCTTAAGGGTACGTTGGATTTTGGTCTTTGTTATACTAGAGATCATGACTTCAAATTGTGTGGATATACTGATTCAGATTGAGCTGGAAGTGTTTCTAATAGAAAGAGCACTTTAGGATGTTGTTTCAGTCTAGGGTCAGCCATGATCTCATGGCAGAGTAGGAAGCAATCAAGTATTGCTCTCAGCACAGCAAAAGCGGAATACATCGTTGCATGTTCCGCCATTTGTGAAGGCATATGGCTTCAAATGTTGTTGACAGATCTATTTGATCTAGAGATGGAAGCCACCGTGATCCTATGTGATAACCAGAGTTGTATAAAAATGATGTGTCGAAGCACATAGAGATCCAGTATCACTTAATTCATGATATGATGCAGAGAGGAGCT
The DNA here is from genome assembly GCA_009831015.1 of Picea engelmannii. Taxonomy (NCBI): domain Eukaryota; kingdom Viridiplantae; phylum Streptophyta; class Pinopsida; order Pinales; family Pinaceae; genus Picea; species Picea engelmannii. Next base: position 170,374 of record ML787944.1, on the reverse strand, counting down.
ATAAAGCTCCAATATGTTGGCACAAATGAACAGGTTGCAGATGTGTTGATCAAGCCTCTGTCTCGTGTAAAGTTTGAGCACTTTCGAGACAAGCTCGGTATAGTCCGAAAGGACCTCCCTCGAAAGGGGGAGTAGTGTTGATGATACTATGGTATCCTGATCAGTAGTGGTAGCTCCGTTAGGATTTTATATTATAGGGAATCTTATGATTCCTGGGCATATCCTTTGGGTCTGTCAGAGTACCACATGGTAGCTCTGTTAGGATTTCATATCCTAGAGAATATTTATGATTCCTGGGCAGGTCCTTTGGATCTGTCAGAGTACCACAAAATGTTGTTGATACCAGCCTAATGTTGAAGATTTCCAGCTTCGTGTCGATGTTGTTGATGCCAGCCTAGTGTTGAAGATTTTCAGCTTTGTGTTGATGTTGTTGTGATGCCAGCCAGCCTTGTGTTGAAGATTTCCAGCTTCGTGATGATGTTATTGTGATGCCAGCCTCGTGTTGATGTTGTTGTGATGCTAGCCTCGTGCTAATGTTGATGAGATGCCAGCTTCGTGTTGAAGATTTCCAGCCTAGTGTTGATGTTGATGATGCTCCAGCCTTCGTGTTGTGATATTGTTGTTGTTGATGATGCTCCAGCCTTCGTGTTGTGATGTTGTTGTTGTTGTTGTTGATAATGCTCTAGCCTTTGTGTTGTGATATTGTTGTTGTTGATGTTGTATCAGCCTTGTGTTGTTATTGATGATGATGATGTATTAGTGTTATACTAATCCATGTTGATGCAGATGATTATGATGCCACTTCAGCTTCTTGCTGAAGATGATGATGTCACTTCAGCTTCTTACTAAAGATGATGATGTTACTTTAGTCTCATGCTAAAGATGTTGATGATATTACTTTAGCCTCATGCTAAAGAAGATGATGATGTTACTTTAGCCTCACGAGTCACACCAAAGATGATGATGATGTTACTTTAGTCTCATGCTGGTGAGGATGATGATGCTACTCCAGCTCCATGTTGTGAACGATGATGATGAGAAAAAATTTCGATGATTTATAGATATGCCAGTCAGTGTTCCAGATGTTGTTGATGTTGTTGCCCTCTCTCTCTCTTGGTGATGTTGTATTGAGTTGTGTCTCTAGAATACCCTTCTTGTTAAGGGGGAGTGTTGAAATATTATAACTACAAAGAGTATTCTATTTATTATTATTATTATTATTATTATTATTTGAGTCATTTATTTATAGATCAAATCCACTTTTGTGGATTGATCATGTCGGGCATTGTAATTGACCAAATCCCCTTTTGCGAATTGGTCAAACCCTAATTGTATTAAGCAAATTAAGAAGTCGTCCCTCGGGCCTAATTAAAGTAGTTTTAACCACTAAGAAGACAAGTCGGCCTTGCCCAGTGAAGAGACACATTTTCAGCACCTGCCAGTTTGTATAAATAAAGGAAGCTAGTGCCTCATTTGAACACTAACTCAACTCACTCATCTAGTGCGCAAGTTTGAAGGAAGCTGCAGTTGGCAGTTGCCGGAAGAAGGAAGAGAGATTGCTCAGTGGAGGATATTCTCTAGTGTTTGGTTTATTGTCTTGGCATTGTATTGGCTATCTATATTAAGGAATTTTTTGCTGGGTTTTCTTCCCCATGAAGGTTTCCCAGGATAAATGTTGTGTATCTTGTGATTGTGTTTCTCTCAGTGATCCTATCTATGTTATGGTTATCTAGTAAAGTGAAAAGAAACCTAATAATAGCTTAAACTTTAACAACTTCGCCTACGGCTAGCCTTAAAGTTACCCCACAGGCCTCAAGCCCTACCAAGGGTCTGCGGTTGCCTTAGAGGCATGCAGCCAGCCCTTTTAAGCCCTCAATCAAGCCTCGGCCCAGGCTCATAGACCTGCAGCCAGCTCTAAATTTCACCACAGAAATTTAATGAAGGTTTGTCCCTTCTCTGCTAGCAGCCTCAACCTTCCACGGCCTTCCTTTATCAATGTGCAATGGGTTATCTTCAAGACCTGCTCTGATACCATGTTAAGTTTTGGCTCAAGCATGAGGTTTATTTCATTTAGCATTAGCATTACTTGAACCATGAACATTGTAGCAATACATTAGCTACAGTTGCAGTAAACCACGATCACAAGAAGAATAACCATGCACAAGAACACAAGAAATATCCTATGAAACCCTTCTACACAAGGGAAGAAAACCCAACAATCCTTTGTTATATTCTCAAGAGAAGATCCCCCATCCACCACCAAACCTAGCACACAAAAGGGTGTTGCAGTTCTCATAATTTCAGAGCTCAACTTCTGAAATCATGAGATGACACAATGATAAGTGTGTGATCCTCAATGGCGATTCACCTTTATTTATACAAAACTTATCACATCAAATGATGTGTCTATTGGCACAATAGGGTCGACCTGTACAACTTAATAATATAATAAATATAATTAATAATTACAATATTAATTATATTTACATGGTGGGGTCGACCTGTACCCTTTACAACATAATTAGAGTTACAGGTAAATCTTACTCTTAGGCAATATAGCAAGGATCTCACACGTCCACTAGTGCTCAACCACTAGGGACACGTCCACCTGTGCTCAACCACAAGGATGTCATACTCAACAGATCTCTATCTCAACTGAGTCCAGAGGAGAATCATCTGGAGTACCACATCGTCTCAACTCTCACACAGAGGAGAACGATACACCCATCACATGGGCACACCCAACCATTGGGGGACAACTCAACTCTATAGAGGAGAACGATGCCCCAAACACTTGGGGGACGACTCAACTCTCACACAGAGGAGAACGATGCCCCATCACGTGGGTATGTCCAACACTAGGCTCCCTCTCAAGTCGACTCAACTCAGTCATAGAGGAGAACGTATCTTGGAGGATGTCTCACGACGATGCAATCATAAACACTAACAATATGGTGAAATATGAAGCTCTATAACTTGGCCCCCAGTTAGCACGAACGAAAAAATATCAAAATTCTTCGATATTTTGGGGACTCTTACTAGATTATCAAACATGTTAGGGAGCAATGCTTTGCCAAGAATCAGAGATTGAAATACTACCAAAACCAAGTTTTGGATTGCAGAGTTATTTGAAGGCTTTTCTATAGTTACAATTCTTAGGTAAAAAAACATGCAAGCAGAGTCACTCACTATTGCATCTACTAGATTATAGATATGTACCCATTTTCCAATGCATGAGGTTAAAATGAAGGTTATTTTTAGGCAAATGGTCCTTAATAATATTGACCAATGGTGGTGTTTAATTCAATGAGCATATCCTCCATTTTCTTCATCATTTTCAACAACCTCCTTTGCAAACTACAAGGAAACAAGGTGTACCAAAGTTTAGATTAGCACACAAGTGATTCTATATAAGTTAGTTCACAGGTGATATAATTGAGAACTAACAAGATTCCTAGGGGGTTGATACCATTGGAGCAACTATTTGACAATGAAGCCAAGATGTGTAATCCCCGAGTCTAATTCAAAGGATAACCCATTTATTGAAACTAATGTTGTTACTTGGGGAAGTCTCCATTTGGAAAAGGTTGGAAAAGCATGTTCTCCCAGTGATCAAAGAAATAGTAAAGATCATATTCAAGAATTTAGCGATGTGTTTGCTTGGAGCTATGATGACTTGAAGACATATCATTCAAATGTCTTCTAGTGTGTTAGACCCCTTTAGAAAGGTATTAAGTCATGTCGCCAAAATCCAAGAGTAATGAATACCAAGTTAACATTGATCATAGAGCGCAAGATTCAAAAGCTTTGTGATGCCAAGATCATTACACCTATCTAGTATTCTAATCGAGTGGCAAATGTTGCAATGGTATGTAAGAAAATTGGTGAGATTCAGATTTGTATTGTATTGGTTTTATAATCTTAATTCTATGTCGTTGGAAAATAATGATCCATTACCTACTATGGATTTGTTATTATTGAGGGTTACGAAAGCAAAGATATAATCTCTACTTTATGGTTTTTCTAGGTATAATCAAGTACTAATGGAAAAAAACGATTGGCACAAAACTGCCTTCACTACACCTTGGGGGACTTTTTCTTATATTTGTATGAAATTTGGACTGATTAATAATATTATTGCAATTTATGAAGATGGTCCTACAGTGTTCTCGAAGCATAGAGGTGATCATGTGGCCCATCAATGTTATTTCTATTAAAGGAGAGTGCACCTCCTTTGAGATAATCCAACTAGTTTAAGAGGTCTATTCATGGAGTTTGATTTAGGCTATAGTGTATTGATATTTTTGGTGGAGGAGATTGTTATTGATAGCTACCTGGGGTGCACTTCTTGAGGAGAGTGCTTATGACTTGTTTTTAGGTATTGTCGTGCTATATTTGGCTTAAGAGAAGAGCTCCAACCTTTTGAGCATGTGTTGGTTGACTTCAAGGTGATGCATGTAATCTTTACCACTTGAAGTGTTTGCACAAGTTGAGGAGGATTTTTGTGGAATTTCCTTATATACACATGTTATTGCCTAAGAATGGAGCGCATTAATTGAAGGAACTTTATTGGAATGTTTTGGGTGGAGTTTCTTTATCTACACATGGTATTTTGCATGGGTTGAAGAGGCTTTTGTGAAATTTCCTTATATACACATGTTATTTTTTACCCTGAGATGGAGCACATGAGTTGGAGGAGCTCTCTTGGAAGGTTCTTCGTAGAGTTTCTTGTTATACATGTTATTTTTTGTTAATGTTTAAGCCATTATTATAGATGTTTGCATTTCATTAGATAACAATAGCATAATCCAAGATCACTGAGAAATACACAATCACAAGAGACACAACATTTATCCTGGGAAACCCTCTAGGGGAAGAAAACCCAGCAAAACTTCCTTAATATAGATAGCCAATACAATGCCAAGAGATCTCTTAAACTAATACAGAAAGTCCTATCCTAGATATGCGCCACTCTCTCTCTCCTTCTTCTCCAGTAGCAGATTTGAACTTGTCTCTCAAAATGAGCAAGTGAGTTGTATCTAAGTGAGGCGCTAGCCTCCTTTATTTATACAAGTCTGGCACGTGTGAAGTGTCTCTTCACTGGCAAGGACGACTTCTCAAACTGGGCGGTTAAACCCACCTTTATTATATTTCTGGACCTCTTTAATATATGTTGGGGCCGACTTCTTATTCTGCCTATTATAATTGTCTTTTGACCAATCCGCAAAAGGGGATTTGGTCCTATTACAATAACCGACATGATCAATCCACAATGGGGATTGATCCTATGAATAATATATCAATAATAATAAGAATACTCTTTGCAGTTACATTATTTCAACACTCACCCTTAACAAGAAGGGTATTCTTCAGCAGCATCATGCGAGAGAGAGAGGACAGCATCATCAACAGCATCAAGTGGGTGAGAGGACAACATCATCACTATCATCTTGGAACACTGACTGGCGTATCTATAAATCATCCGAAGTTTTCTTCATCGGCAGCATCGTCATTCTCAAAGGAATGCCATCATCATCTGCATCAATATGTATTAGTATAAAAACTGATACATCATCATCATCAGAGCACAAGGTTGGCTCATCATAATACAAAATTGGCTTTACGTCACAGTTCTCAAGTTGGAAGCTCAGTACTTGTCTCATCTCAATGTCTTGCTTTACGTCACTGCACTCAGGATGGAAGCAAGATACTCGTCCTACTTTTCGTCACAACCATCCGGTCGAAAGCAGAATACTAGACTGGCTTTACGTCACAGCTATCCAGCCGGAAGCTCAGTGCTAGTCTAATCATATCATCTTGCTTTACGTCTGACAACTAGGTCAGAAGCAAGGAACATCTCTTCTTGCTTTATGTCTAACCACTAGGTCAGAAGCAAGGAACATCTCATCTTACTTTACGTCTGACAACTAGGTCAAAAGCAAGGAACATCTCATCTTGCTTTACGTCTGACAACTGATCAGAAGCAAGGAACACGTCTCATCTTGCTTTACGTCTGACAACTGGGTCAGAAGCAAGGAGCACATCTCATCTTGCTTTACGTCTGACAACTGGGTCAGAAGCAAGGAGCACATCTCATCTTGCTTTACGTCTGACAACTGGGTCAGAAGCAAGGTACACGTCCTGCTTTATGTCACAACCACAAGGTCAGAAGCAAGGAATATCTCATCATAGCAACTACTCCCCCTTTCGAGGAAGGTCCTTTCGGACTATGCCAAGCTTCACATGAGATAGGGGCTTGGTCAACACGTCAGCAACCTGTTCATCCGTGCTAATGTACTAGAGCTTTAAGGCTCCTCTCTGTACCATGTCACGAATGTAATGATAACGGATCTCTATGTGCTTCGACCTGTCGGGGAATACAGGATTCTCTGTTATCTTTATGCAACTCTAGTTGTCACATAGAATCAAGGTTGCTCTCATCTCTAAGTCAAATAGGCCGGTCAACAACTTTCGAAGCCATATAGCTTCGCAGCTAGCAGAACATGCAGCAATGTATTCTGCTTCCACTGCGCTGAGAGCAATACTAGATTGCTTCCTACTCTACCACGAGATCATAGCTGATCCCAAACTGAAACAACATCCTGAAGTGCTTTTCCTGTCAGAAACACTTCCTGCCCAATCTGCATCAGTATATCCACTCAATGTGAAATCATGGTCTCCATCACAGCTGAGACCATACATGTCTGGGTTCTACCAGAAACTGACTCAAGGTGTTCACGGCAAAACAAACATCTGGTCTGGTGTTCGTCAGGTACATCAGCGATCCAATAATCTGTCTATACAGTGTGGCATCAATCAATTCTGACGAAGTATCGACCAGCAGCTTCAGCTTCGCTTCCATGGGTGTATTCATGGGCTTGCATTCCAACATGTC
>ML787944.1:149103-159229 GCA_009831015.1 Picea engelmannii | reverse complement strand
ATATTTTTGGGCCTCTTTAATATCTGTTGGGGCCGACTTCTTATTCTGCCTATTACAATTGTCTTTTGACCAATCCGCAAAAGGGGATTTGGTCCTATTACAATAACCAACATGATCAATCCACAATGGGGATTGATCCTATGTTGAGGAAGCTCTTGGTGGGGTTCTCTTATATACACAGGCTATTTTTATCTAGAGATTGAACCCATGGGTTGACGAGGTTATTCTTGGAGACTAGAGCACTACTCTCACACCTTAATTATTCTTAGAGAAAGGTGCACTGGTGGATGCTTATTTTTAGCAGGAGTTGGTTTATTATAGAGTAATCTTGTTAACTTACTCATGCACCCTAGTTGAGGGTTGTTTTCTTTGACTTATGATTATCTTTAGCTATTTATTCGTAGTGATGTTATTTCTATACATCCAAGCCTATTCTATAAAGGCTAGAGGGGTAGTGAGTAGATGGGTTCCTTTTTGTTCTTGAGATTTATGATTGTTTGAGCTCTCTTGTCTTCATACCCTACTTTTGATTTGAGTGAGTGTGAGAGAGTATATTATTCATTGAAAGTTAGGGGTCACTCCCATCTTGTTCAAATGAATTTATCCCTAAACATTGTTGAGATAAAGTGCTTGGGAAGCAATTTGACATCCCATGGAGTGCTTTGTAGTTGAAGCCAATATCTCCCACCCTTGCACTTGCAACTTTGGAATAAAGGTAACATTTTGTTTGGCAAAAAGATCTCAATTGTTGGATTTGTTTGCTTACTTCATTTGAATTTCTTGAAACCATTAACATGTTGATGTTTTTTTAGCAGCGGGAGGTATTCCCTCCTGGACAAATTTTCTTAGAGACGAAGATTACAAGAAGTCAAAGGAAGACCATTGAACAGTTGAAGAACACCCCAGAAGAGAAGTCGACCCACAGGAAAATAATAAAGTAGAAATAGAATTCCCAGGCAAAGAAGTCGGCCCACAGGAAAATAATAAAGTAGAAATAGAATTTCCATGAAGAGAAGTCAGGCCCAGCTAAGTGACTTGAAGACTATAAATAAAGGTGACACCTTGCTCATTTGGACACACACTCTCACTCATCTCATCATCTTGGCGAATAAGGAAAAGGAGGTGCAAGTCTGAGGCAACCATAAGAGACACAACAAATGGGGTTCTTGGTGGTTTCTCTTGTGCACTACCTCTAGGAGAGTTGTGTTGGGGTTGTGACTCAGTTGTCTACCCTCGTTAGGATTTGACAAGGACAAAAAGATAAGTTCTTGTTATGAGGGTTTCTTCATTATTGGTTTTTCTCTTGTGAATAGAGCTTGTTCATGGTTGTATTGTATTATCAAAAACATTCTCTCTAAGAAAAGTTGGTTGGGTTTTTTCCTGAGTTTGGGGTTTTCGCAGGATAAATATTTGTGTCTTCTTCTGCTTGTCTATCTGCTTCTAGATCTTGCTTATATTTTTAGTATATGGTTGTTGAATGTAAGAGAAGATCTAAATACTGTGGTAAATCTATTGCTACTAAAAATTTAAGAAAATCTAACGTGGTTTCAGAGCCGAGGTTTGAAGCCAAATGACCTAGTGCAAGACACCAACAAGAACAAAGATTGCCAATCGTTTGGGTTTTCTAGTGCCAACGTTAAGGAGAAAATGGCACTAGGCAACTCGCCTAACCCTAGTGCATGTCCTGAAACCCTAGCGTTGACTTTTTAAGAAGGTTGAAATTTTGGGATTTTCCATGCCTAGGGTTTCTACCAGCGAAAATGATTACCAATCTAAGAGTTGAAGATAGGCTGGATGGTGCAAATAACTTCAGATCATGGAAGCATAGAATACTCATTCTAGAAGAGAATGGGCTCTTGGATCATGTCAAGCAAGTTCTCCATGAACCAGAAGAGGAAGAGGCCAAGGCAAAGTATAAGAAAAATGAGATCAAGGCCAAGAGGATCTTGACACATTCAATCAAGGACCACTTGATTCCTAATGTATCAGAATTGAAGACACCAAAGAGATGTTTGATGCCTTAATAAGACTATATGAAAGCAAGAATACAAGGAAGCTAACCCTAAGGAATCAACTCAGAAACGTGATGATGAACAAGTCAGATATAGTTTCTACCTACTTCATGAATATTTCACAGATCAAGGATGAGCTAGCAACTATTGGAGATTTGGTAGAGGATGCAATGCCTGTGACTACAACTCTAAATGAATTTCCTTCTTCTTGGGACGCACTTGTTCAGGGAATTTGTGCAAGAAAGAAATTGCCTAAATTTGACAAATTATGGACAGACTGTGTCCAAGAAGAATCAAGATTGACATCCAAGATGCAGAAGACCAATGATGAAGAGAATCAAGCTCTTGCTACAATGTGAAGAAAAGGAAAGAAAGAAGAAACAACAATCCAAAGAAAAATATAAGATTAGTTCCAAATCACAAGAAAGTTGTATCTAAAATTAGATGTTTCAACTGTCAAAAGTTGGGACACTTTGCTTACCAGTGTACTCAAGGGTAGGGAAAGAGAAAACATCGTGCACATGCAGCATATATGGAGGAGTCTACATGTTAAAAGAAGACAAGGGAAACAAAAGATGAAGAGTATGTCTTTGTCTCGGCTCTCACATGTACCATCACTTAAGGAAGTGATATTTGGCTAGTGGACAGTGGTGCTTCCAAGCACGTGACCAGGTTCTGAAATTCTCTTACAACTTTGACAGAAAAGAGTTCATCCCTTCAAGTGGAACTTGGAGATGAATCCACACATGCAGTAAAAGGAATAGGAGAAGCCTCCTACCAGCTTGATTCAGGTAACTCTATTTCAATAAAAGATGTATTACTTGTACAAGGTTTAAAGGAGAATCTTCTTTCTATCTCTGTTTTAGATGATCGAGGCTTCAGAGTAGCTTTTGTTGATGGCCAAGTCCTTCTATGGCCTAAGGGTTCAAGTATAGATTTAGCTACTGTGATTGGTGTCCAAGAGGGAGGATTGTATAAATTAAAGGGACACCCAGCACAAGCCCTTGTACACAACAATGTTAGCTCTAGTGAGCTATGGCACCGAAGACTTGCTCACATCAACTACAAATCCTTGCCAGTTTTGAGCAAGATGGTTACAGGTCTACCAGATATGCAAGTAGAGCATGATGGAGTATGCAAAGGACGTGCACTTGGCAAGAATGCCAAGAGAAGTTTTCCAAGCAGTGCCAATAGATCCAAGGGGATCTTCGACATTATACATTCATATGTATGCGGACAAATGACAGTACCATCTCTAGGTAACTTTTTATATTATGTCATTTTTATTGATGATTTCTCACGTAAAACATGGATCTATTTCTTGAAAGCAAAAAGATGAAGTTTTCAATAAGTTTCAAGAATTCAAGGCTTTAGTAGAAAATCTCTCTAGAAGAAAGATTAAAGTTTTGAGGTCAGATAATGGAGGTGAATACACCTCAAATGAGTTCAAGGACTTTTGCAGAGAAACAGGGATTAATAGGGAGTTGACAACTCCCTACAACCCCCAGCAAAATGGGGTTGCAAAGAGAAAGAACAGATCAATTGTAGAAGTAGCTAAAGCAATGATCCATGACCATAACTTACCCATGCATCTATGGGCAGAAGCATCCAATACAACTATATATGTCCAGAACAGAAGTCCTCATAAGATATTGGGGAACAAGGCACCAAAAGAAGTATTCACTGGAAAGAAACCAAAAGTCAGCCAATTGAGGATATTCGACTACCCATTATACATACATGTTCCCAAGTAAAAGAGAATGAAGCTAGAACCTTTAGGAAAAAGGGCACATTCGTTGGATACAGTGAGACTTCAAAGGCTTATAAAATATACATCCTCGAATAGAGCCAGGTTGGGATTAGCAAGGATGTCACCTTTGATGAAGAAGCGGCCTTCAGGAAATCTAAAGAGTCTCACATGGATGAAGACAGAGAGGAGCAAGAGGCTCCAAAGGATGTAGAAATGATTGACTCTACTCCAAAAGAACATATCCCAGAAGATCTAAATGAGACAGTAGAGCCAAAGATATCAATAGATCCACCCAAGGAGGTTACAGTTACCAAGAAGAGACTAGCATGGCTCCAGAACACTTTGCAAGAAGCAAAAAAACATGCAACTCTCAGTGGCTCCTTCAAAGAGAGAAAGAGACCACACAAGTTTTCCATCTATGTGGCGTTGATGAGTAAGATCATTGATTCAGAACCTTCCACTTATGAGGAAGCTATAAAGCAGCAAGTGTGGAAGGATGTTATGATGGAAGAGTACCAATCCATCATGAAGAATGATGTGTGGGAAGTGGTTCCAAGACTAGAAGGGAAGTCAGTGGTGACTTCCAAGTGGATCTACAAGATCAAGCATTCTGCAGATGGCAGCATAGAGAAGTACAAAGCTAGATTTGTAGCTAGAGGATTCTCCTAGAAAGAGGGAGAAGATTATGACGAGACATTTGCTCTAGTGGCCAAGTACACTTCTATTAGATCTATTATTTCTATTGCTTCTATTATGGGTTGGAAATTACACCAAATGGATATAAAGATTGCTTTCTTAAATGGTGTAATTGAAGAAGTGTACATAGAACAGCCACAAGGTTTTGTAATCCATGGGAAGGAGTCCCATGTTTGTAAATTGAAGAAATCTTTGTACGGGCTTAAGCAGGCACCCGGGGCATGGTATGCCAAAATAGACAGTTATTTGATGAGCTTGGGGTTTGCCAAGAGTGACGCACCCCAACCTTTACTACAAGGTTAAAGATGGTTTCCCCTTGATATTGGTACTATATGTGGATGACATGTTTCTTACAGGGGATGAGAAGCTCATAGATGGGTGCAAGAGGGAGCTCACTTCAGAGTTCGAAATGAAGGATTTGGGTTTGATGCACCATTTATTGGGATTAGAGGTGTGGCAGAGACCAGATGAGATCTTCCTTAGCCAAGGAAAGCATACAGTTGAGATTCTGCAGAGATTCGGAATGATGAACTGCAAGTCCATGGCCACACCTATGGTTATGAATTTGAAGCTCTTGAGTGATTCTTCTTCAGATTTGGTTGATCCCACGATGTACAGACAGTTGATCGGATCCTTGATGTACTTGATTAACACCAGGCCGAATATATGCTTTCAATGAACACATTGATTCAATACATGGTTGAGCCTAGACATGTACATTTGGTAGCAGCAAAGCATGTATTGAGGAACCTGCACGGTACGGTTGGATATGGATTCAAATATTTCTCGAACGGTGAAGTAAAGATGCAAGGTTATACAAACTCTAGTTGGGCAGGGAGTGCAGTGAACAGGAAAAGCACATCAGGATGTTGCTTCAGTTTGGGATCAGTTATGATCTCATGGTTGAGCAGAAAACAGTGGTCAGTGGCACTCAATACAACAGAGGCAAAATATATAAAAGCCACTATTGCAAGTCGTGAAGCAGTGTGGCATCGAAAGTTGCTTGCAAGGTTATTTGATCTAGAGTTAGAGCCAACTTTGATATACTGTGATAATAAAAGTTGTGTGAAGCTTCGAGAGAATACAGTCTTTCACGACAAGTCAAAGCACATAAAGATCAAATACCATTTCATCCGAGACATGGTGCAGAAAGGAGTAGTAGAACTCCGGTACATATCCTCAAATGAGAAGATAGAAAACATTCTCACCAAGCCTCTGTCTAAAGTGAAGTATGAGTACTTCAGAGACAAGATTGGTGTGATGCAGAATGTCCACCCTTGTTGAGAGGGAGTTGTGATGTTTCTCCTACAGCAGGAAGATACGCTCCCTTTGGCCAAGGGTTTCCCAGATCAGTCATGTGAAGTGACTGAGGGAGTAATGAGTAGCCTGGTACAAATCTTTCCTAAGCCATGTAAAGTGGCTAGGTGTGATTGGGACTTGTAGCATGGTCTTGCCTACACCATGTGAAGTGGCTAGGTGTGATTGAGACCATGGTGTAGCCTTGCCTAAGCCATGTGAAGTCGCTAGGTGTGAATGAGGCTATGGTGGTAGTCTTTCCCATACCATGTGAAGTGGATGGGTGTGATTGGAACTACTAGGAGAGGAGAAACATCATAGATACTTGCAGCATAGTCTTGAGACTATGGTGGTAGGCTTTCCCATGCCATGTGAAGTGGATGGATGTGATTGAGACTACTACAGGAGAACATCATGGAATAATACCTCCCTCGCTAAGAGGGAGTGTTGATATTTTTGTAGCGGCGGGAGGTATTCCCTCCTGGACAAATTTTCTTAGAGAAGAAGATTACAAAAATTCAAAGGAAGACCATTGAACAGTTGAAAAACACCCCAAAAGAGAAGTCGGCCCACGACAAAATAATAAAGTGGAAATAGAATTTCTAGGAAGAGAAGTCATCCCACAGGAAAATAATACAGTGGAAATAGAATTTCTAGGAAGAGAAGTCAGTCCTAGCTAAGTGACTTGAAGACTATAAATAAAGGTGACGCCTTGCTCATTTGGACACATGCTCTCACTCATCTCATCATCTCAGCGAAGAAGGAAAAGGAGGCGCAATTCTGAGGCAACCCTAGGAGACGCAACAACTGGGGTTCTTGGTGGTTTCTCTTTTGTGCTACCTCTAAGAGAGTTGTGCTAGGGTTGTGATGCAGTTGTCTACCCTTGCTAAGGTTTGACAAGGAGAAAACATAAGTTCTTGTTATCAGGCTTTCTTCATTACTAATTTTCTCTTGTGAATAGAGCTTGTTCATGATTGTGTATTGTATTATCAAAAACATTCTCTCTAAGAAAAGTTGGCTAGGTTTTTCCCTGAGTTTGGGGTTTTCCCAGGATAAATCTTTGTGTCTTCTTGTGCTTGTCTATCTGCTTCTAGATCCTGCTTATATTTTTAGTATATGGTTGTTGAATGTAAAAGAATATTAAATACTCTAGTAAATCTATTACTACTGAAAATTTAAGAAAATCTAACATAACATAGGGGATTACTCCCTCTTGATTGATTTTCTACTCCCTAACCCAAAGAATTCAAGGTAATATGGTCATAGTTACTAATTTCCAAATTCAAAGCTTGTTTTTTATATTTTAACACTTCGATATGCACTTTGAAGAGTAGATTTGAGGTGTTCTAACATCAAATTTGTGACTCCCAAGGTAGAATTATAGGTGTAAATCTCCATTATAACTTGTAGTCTGGACTAATTTCACTCAAATTTCAAGTTTGATTTTTACATAACAGCAAATACATTTCAGAATTCCAGAAAAGGAAGAGTGTATGACAATCTGTTAATGTTTAAGCCATTATTATAGATGTTTGCATTTCATTAGATAACAATAGCATAATCCAAGATCATTTAGAAATACACAATCACAAGAGACACAACATTTATCCTGGGAAACCCTCTAGGGGAAGAAAACCCAACAAAACTTCCTTAATATAGATAGCCAATACAATGTCAAGAGATCTTTATGCTAAAACAGAAAGTCCTCTCCAAGATATGCACCACTCTCTCTCTCCTTCGTCAGTGACAGATCCGAACTTGTCTCTCAAACTGAGCAAGTGAGTTATGTCTAAGTGAGGCGCTAGCCTCCTTTATTTATACAAGTCTGGCACGTGTGAAGTGTCTCTTCACTGGCAGGGCCGACTTCTCCAACTGGGTGGGTAAACCCACCTTTATTATATTTCTGGGTCTCTTTATTAACTGTTGGGGCCGACTTCTTATTCTGCCTATTATAATTGTCTTTTGACCAATCCGCAAAAGGGGATTTGGTCCTATTACAATAACCAACATGATCAATCCACAATGGGGATTGATCCTATGAATAATATATCAATAATAATAAGAATACTCTTTGCAGTTACAATATTTCAACACTCCCCCTTAACAAGAAGGGTATTCTTCAACGGCATCATGCGAGAGAAAGAGGACAGCATCATCAACAACATCAAATGGGAGTACAGAATCATCAATATCATCTTGGTTGGCGTATCTATAAATCATCGAAAGTTTTCTTCATCAGTAGCATCATCATTCTCAAAGGAATGCCATCATCATCTGCATCAATATGTATAAGTATAAAAACTGATACATCATCATCATCACAGCACAAGGTTGGCTCATCATAATACAAGACTGGCTTTACGTCACAGTTGTCAAGCTAGAAGCTCAGTACTTGTCTCATCTCATTGTCTTTCTTTACATCACAACACTCAAGCTGGAAGCAAGATACTCGTCCTGCTTTATGTCACAACCATCAGGTTGGAAGCAGGATACTAGACTGGCTTTACGTCACAGCTATCCAGCCGGAAGCTCAGTGCTAGTCTCATCATATCATCTTGTGTTACGTCTAACAACTCGGTCAGAAGCAAGGAACATCTTCATCTTGCTTTACGTCTGACACTGGGTCAAAAGCAAGGAACATCTCATCTTGCTTTACGTCTGACACTGGGTCAGAAGCAAGGAACATCTCATCTTGCTTTACGTCTAACAACTCGGTCAGAAGCAAGGAACATCTCATCTTGCTTTACGTCTGACAGCTCGGTCAGAAGCAAGGAACATCTCATCTTGCTTTACGTCTGACAGCTCGGTCAGAAGCAAGGAACATCTCATCTTGCTTTACGTCTGACAACTCGGTCAAAAGCAAGGAACATCTCATCTTGCTTTACGTCTGACAACTCGGTCAAAAGCAAGGAACATCTCATCTTGCTTTACGTTTGACAGCTCGGTCAGAAGCAAGGAACTTCTCATCTTGCTTTACGTTTGACAACTCGGTCAGAAGCAAGGAACACATCACATCTTGCTTTACGTCTGACAGCTAGGACAGAAGCAAGGAACATCCTGCTTTACGTCTGACAACTAGGTCAGAAGCAAGGAACACATCAAATCTTGCTTTACGTCTGACAGTTAGATCAAAAGCAAGGAACACATCACATCTTGCTTTATGTCTGACAGCTAGGTCAAAAGCAAGGAACATCACATCTACTCCCCCTTTCGAGGAAGGTCCTTTCGGACTAATCCAAGCTTATCTCGGAAGTACCCAAACTTTACGCGAGATAGAGGCTTGGTCAACACGTCAGCAACCTGTTCATCCGTGCTAATGTACTAGATCTTTAAGGCTCCTCTTTGTACCATGTCGCGGTTGTAATGATAGCGGATCTCTATGTGCTTTGACCTGTCATGGAATACAGGATTCTCTGTCATCTTTATGCAGCTCTGGTTGTCACATAGAATCACGGTTGCTCTCATCTCCAAGTCAAATAGGTCGGTCAACAACTTTCGAAGACACATAGCTTCGCAGCTAGCAGAACATGCAGCAATGTATTCTGCTTCCGCTGTGCTGAGAGCAATACTAGATTGCTTCCTAATCTGCCACGAGATCATAGCTGATCCCAAACTAAAACAGCATCCTGAAGTGTTTTTCCTGTCTGAAACACTTCTTGCCCAATCTGCATCAGTATATCCACTCAATGTGAAATTATGATCTCCATCATAGCTGAGACCATAATCTATTGTACCTTTGAATTACCTCATCACATGTTTTACAGCCACTAGGTGAACACGTCTGGGTTCTACCAGAAACTAACTCAAGGTGTTCACGACAAAACAAATGTTTGGTCTGGTGTTCGTCAGGTACATCAGTGATCCAATAATCTGTCTATACAGTGTGGCATCAATCAATTCTGACGACGTGTCGACCAGTAGCTTCAACTTTGCTTCCATGGGTGTATTCATGGGCTTGCATTCCAGCATGTCGAATCTCTTTAAGATTTCGATCGTGTACTTCCCTTGGTTAAGGAAGATCCTCTCAGGACTCTACCATACCTCAAGACCTAAGAAGTAATGCATTAGGCCGAGGTCTTTCATTTCAAATTCCGAGGCAAGTCTCTTTTTACATTTAGCGATGAGCTTTTCTTCTCTAGTTAAGAATAAGTCATCCACATATAGCAGTAAGATTACTGGCTCATTATCCATAATTTTGAAGTAGAGATTTGAGTCTTCTTTACTCCTGGTAAAGCCTAAGCTCGTCAAGAAACTGTCTATACGGCCATACCAAGCTCGAGGAGCTTGCTTCAATCCGTATAAGGCTTTCTTCAATCTGCAGACATGAGACTTCCTGTCTTCAACCTCAAATCCTTGAGGTTGCTCTATATAC
>ML787944.1:97494-114396 GCA_009831015.1 Picea engelmannii | reverse complement strand
TCTGGCTGAGAAGAAGAAGGTGGGTCCTCCAGGACCATGCTCAGGTCGCTCCTGCTCTCGGTACTCCATGTCTAGGACCATGTGGGCCTCGAGACATGATCTCCTAGTTATCCCTAGATATCGGGGATAACAGTGACAATGGATTTTATTACGAGATTTCCTAGAATAGGCAAGCTGCATGATTCGATCATGGTGGTGGTGGACAAGCTTACGAAAGTTGTCCATTTTATTCCACTGAAAACTATGCACAAGGCAGCAAATGTTGTTGATATTTTCATGAAGGAAGTGGCACGATTGCACGGGATTCCTAAAACAATTGTGTCTGACAGAGACCCGAAATTCACCTCGAATTTCTGGAAAGGATTGTTCAAAGGATTCGGAACGTATCTGAACTTTAGTACGGCTTATCATCCTGAGTCTGATGGACAGACAGAGAGGGTGAACAGAGTGATAGAAGATATACTGAGAATGTATGTGATGGACAAACCATTGAAATGGGAAGACTACCTACACTTGGTAGAATTCGCTTACAACAATGGGTATCAGGCATCATTGAAGATGAGCCCATTTGAAGCACTTTACAGCAGAAAGTGCAATACTCCAGTGAGTTGGGATAATCCAACTGATAGGACAGTAGTTGGGCCAGAGTTGCTCAGGGAGATGGAGGACCAAATGATAAAAATTAAGCAGAATTTAAAAGCTACCCAAGACAAACACAAAAGTTATGCCGATAAGAACAGAACCCACATAGAATTGAAAGTGGGTGATCATGTTTTCCTAAAAGTGAAAGCTAACAGAAGTTCCCTGGAGCTGGGAAGTTGTGCCAAGTTGGCAACCGGATTTTCTGGGCCATTTGAAGTCCTAGAGAGGATTGGTCCAGTTGCTTATATGATTGCATTGCCTGCATCTATGTTTGTTCATAATGTCTTCCATGTATCATTGCTAAAGAAATATATACCTGATGCTAATCATGTTATTGACTAGAATGTGATTCAGGTGGAGCAGGAAGGCGCTTTTCAAGTGCATCTGGTGCGCATTTAGGACCGAAAAGTCAAGCAGCTCCGGAACCGAGCCATAGGGCTTGTAAAGGTTCAATGGACCTGGTACGGTCCTGAGGACGCTACTTGGGAGCATGAGGATGCAATGCGAACAGAATACCCGCATCTTTTTGAAGATTTTTGAAAACTCTGTTGTATATGGGTGTATGATGCACCGAGGACAGTGCATAAATAAGGGGAGGGGATTGTAATATCCCTCGACCAAACCCAATTGTAAATGTAATATAAGTGTACTTAAGCTGGTGAGATGTTTTGACATCATTTGGTAATGCACGTCATGTGGCATAGTGCGTGCATGAACTGCGCAGTAAAATGATGTAGTATGCACATTCCCGGATACCGCGCACAGTAACTAAAGTGCGCGCAGTATGGAGGACAACGAGCCTCGTGTATATGATATGTGTTATAGGCCAGTGAGCCAGTTATTATAAGTTGGGATGCTTATGTTTTGGTATTAGGCTGGAACGCCTAGATGTCAAACGCCAATGCACCTACTTTGTACATGACTAATGAATAATATAAAATACATCGTTGCGTGCAGACCAACCACGATAAAAGAGATGGGGGACTGAACTTCACCAATTAGGGAAAGGGAGGGCCAAAAGTCAAGGGAATATTATATTAATAGTTCCTAAAGCATAAAGTATGGATAATTATTTTATCCCAAGTTCTAAAGTTGGGGACAAGTGGACCAAAGTAACTTCCGATATGACAAGTGTCAAGTTGGGGACATGCATTCATATCGTGGGGGACTTAGCTCATTTGGTCACTTTTCACGAGGATTTTCTTACCAGCAGCTTGACCATCATTCTCACCATCACTTTCATGAGGAGTTTCACAGTGACTCCTTCCTTCACTCAGTTATCCAGTCAATGATTCCATGACCATTTTCACTCACGCATTCCGTTATCCTTGAGACAACCATTTCACCATTTCTGAGCCTGTTCCCAAAGCCTTTTCCGATTGGTGTACCTGGTTAGCTTGGAGCGGGATTGAAGAAGCGGGTTGTCAGGCCCGTGAGCAATTCTCCGAGCGAGAGAATTGTTGGGGATTAATTCCCGAAGGTGCTAAACTGTAGCTACAACGCTCTAAGACTTCTGGTCTGGCCTATTCATGAATCCCTGAAAGGGAAGTGGGGCAGCCGAGGGACTGTTGAGCAGAGAAGGGGCACACTTCCTTGGGTGGGACAGGCATGTGGG
Source organism: Picea engelmannii (assembly GCA_009831015.1). Classification (NCBI taxonomy): domain Eukaryota; kingdom Viridiplantae; phylum Streptophyta; class Pinopsida; order Pinales; family Pinaceae; genus Picea; species Picea engelmannii. Next base: position 112,139 of record ML787944.1, on the reverse strand, counting down.
GAATGAGAAGTTGTAGGCTGTTAGTTGAGTGAGCACCTGAGATGGAGTCTTTCTTGTTGTCCATGAGCCTTAGCCTAGTTAGGAACCCTTTACCCTAGGTGGATTTCAGTCCCAGCTCGGGGGTGACTCACTGTTGAGAGTGATGAACAGTGTAGTCTAAGGCTGGGAGGTTCGTGGACGGTCTATACGCAGTTGGTGACAATCTTTCCAAGATAAGTACCAATCGTATAATATAATGATATGTTGCTTTGTTATTTACATGCCTATGTTACGGTTTATCATATATGTGATTATAATTTCTTGTATGTTTATGGGTAATTCCATGTATATGCTGCATATCTGTAGTTACTATGGCATAGCTTAGTTGACTACTGGGTATGTTACCGTATGTTCCATAGTAAGGGAACGAAAGCGTTCCCTAGAGTAGCATGGTCCGGCCTGTTAAGGTTGGGGATGTTACAGACTGGTGTCAGAGCATGAGAGGTTGCTCTGGAGTGGTGTCCCCCGACCTGCGGGTGGCAGGGGAACGCTACAAATTCAGCAAGATGTTATTAGAGATATAAGGCTTACCCATGTAATAAAATCACCTTGGTGACTTTAGGTTAAAAGATTAGGTTTTTTGTCTCCTAGAGTTAGGGTTTTGGTCTCTCAATATCTTTATAAGAGTGAGGAACCTCATTGTAATATTGTATCATTCAATAATAATATCGTTCAATGTTTATGGAGATCATGTTTTCGGTATCATGACCCTACCTAGGGTTTCCTCAATTCTCGTAATATGGTATGAGAGCAGGATGGACAGAGGCTGAAGCTTGAAGATTAGAGGATTCAATTATTTGTTTGAAATTATGGGTTGATTTAGAACAGCCGCCAAGTTAGCTTGAGCCACCAACAATGTTAAAAGTCCTTGGATAGAATCCCATGGTCACTATGGCTACCGAGAATTTGATTCTTAAACATATTTCCCATTTCACGAGGCTTTCTCCACACCTCTCTCCCTTCATCTTCCACCATTAACGCCCGCACATCTTTGAAGATCTCGTCACAATCGAGCGATCCATTGCTCTGCTTTGTAACCTCTAACCCGATTCTTCAATTCCCGAACTAGACAGCGTCGGTTCTAAAGACTATTTCTGTTGCTTTGAATACAACACCGCAATCGGAGGGTTCACTCCCGATAGGGTGGCCATGCACTACAAATGTGAAATTTCATGCAACCCTGATGTTTTAATGGCTTAATGTGAAGCATGCAAGGGTTGGTAGGTTATGAATCCTCTTTGTTTTCTCATTCGATTTTCTACTGAAATTTTTCTCTCACGATAAACGGTTGGCTCAGGATACAACTTCATGTTACTTTGCATGAGTTATCACACCCAACATTGAACCTGGTTGAAAGTGTGTCATTACGACCACAAGCCCCCTTTTTCCGATACATACATAGATGCAATGCAAGGAAAAAGATCAGATCTAATCAGTCATGGAGATGTCGTTACAGAAGTACTTGTGTTTCAATTTCCATATGTGGAAAGTGAAGATCCAGATGCAATTAATGAATAAAAACCTTTGAGGAATTGTCAAAGGAACCGAGGCAGAACCTATAGATCCGAACAAGTTGATAGAATGGCAGAGCAGAGATGATAAGGCAAAAGCAATTATTGGCCTTGCCCTCTAAGATTCAGAGCTACATCACGTAGATCTGGACAAATCATCCAAGGAGATATCAGAAAATCTCAACAAGTTATTTGGGACACAAGCAGTAAATGCGAAATTTTCCCTAAAATTGCAGTTATTCAGCTTTAAGATGCCCGTTGAAGCCACCATGCCAAGTCACATTAACAATATAAGATCTATTATCAGATAGCTTGCAAAATTCAAGGTAGTAGTTGTTGTGGAGGATGCCAAGGCTATTCTCCTTAACAATTTGCCGCCTAAATACAATAGTGTTATCTTTACCCTAAGTTAGCTACCTTCACAAAGTCTGGACAAACTGATTGCAACATTGCTACCAGAAGAAAAGAGAACCATTGAAGGTGATAGCCAACTACAACTTTCATTCTATGCATGAAACAACCGCAATAGATCAACAAAAGACAAAGAGGAAACAAAATGCCAATATTGCAAGAAGTTGGGTCATACAACTTGGAATTGTAGACAGGAAGCCAATGACGTTCTTAAGGGAAAGGTCAAAGATAGAGAACATATACCGAGTGTAACCATGATTGAAGATCCATCGTATGTTGACAGCGGTGAAGAATCTACTGAAGATAAGGGATTTTATGTATTTTAGGAAGCCCAGGCTTTGAAGACAAGAAGGGATCAATTAACAGCTCAAAATGGATTGTTGCTCAATTAGTTCAGAAGTTGTGGATCTAGGGAAAGATCCCTCATTAGTTGGAGAGACATGCACGTGGATTGCAATCTACTAGTGAGGTTACGCGACATAAATATGGATTGTTGTCCAGTAATTGACTTCGAGAGATTCATGATTCGAGAGTTTAGGGAGGTGGAATCCAGGAACTCGGGAATTGAACTCAACAACTACACTGTTACAAGGGTTATGAGGTATCTTGATGGAGCTCAAATTGGTCCAGGAACTATGTTCAAAGAAGAAGCTTATAAAGGATGTTACTAATGTTTAGTGTTTCGGTTTGTGTGTTTTACATTCAGTATATGTATTTGATTCCAGATTGTTATCTTTAGGCATTGTACACCTTATGGGGGGGTATTAGAGATATAAGGCTTACCCATGTAATAAAGTCACTTTAGTGACTTTCGGTTAAAAGATTAGGTTTTTGTCTTTTAGGTTTTTTGTCTCCTAGGATTGGGGTTTTCGTCTCTCAAGCTCTTTATATGAGTGAGGACCCTCGTCGTAATATTGTACCGTTCAATAATAATATCGTTCAGTGTTTATGGAGATTATGTTTTCAGTATCATAACCCTACCTAGGGTTTATTCGATTCTCGCAGTAGATGTTTGTTCTCACTCCTTGTAAGAAGACCATCAAAGCCCAAGAGACAGTTGAAAAATTCCCTAAGATGGTATGGATTCAATTTTGTTTGCCCAAATCCAGTACTTCAGATAGAGATGATAGGTTTTAAAATATTAAACAAATCCACTCTTTCCATACACAGGTAAATGGATATGCACTAGCCGTCAATACCACATGTGTTCATTCATTGAGAGGGTATAATCACAATACCACAAGATATGGGATGAAAGCCTACATTCAACATGCATGCAATGGGACAGTTCACCCATCTACTCACATGATACCATTTGAAGTTTGTTATGAGTTCCTTCCATAATCACCATTTAACACGGTATATAACAAGCAAGAAAAACAAGGAATAAAAACCCACATGTAGGAATAGAAGGTTGAAAAGTTCATAGAAAAAAGTAAAAGACAAGTGCATAAACAAGTCTAAACACAATTGGAGGAGACTCACACAAAAGACAAAGAGAGGCATGGAAAATATATGAAAGTGCATAAGTTCCACGTTGGAGACAATTTGGTTACATTTGACCAAAGAGATAATGCAAGAGGAAGGAAAATTATCAAGCCCATAAGGTATGGTCCATTTGAGATACTTTCACAAACAAATATGACAATGCATTTCAGCTCAATTTTCCATCCTACATAAACATCCTTTCAATTCGAATTCGACGACCTTGAAGTTCGACAAAAATTTGACACTAAAAATTTTTGTGATAAAATTCGACATTAAATTCGAATAGTACAAAATTTTAAAATAAAAAAATATATCGCATAAATAAAAAATATATGCAATTAAACCCATATGATATGAATGAAACCAACTACAAGGAAACCCAAACCCTGGCCCGCAGACTGGAACTAACTCACAAGGGCATCGGTGTTGGGCAAAGGAGTCTAGCATTGTGGGGAGGAAACTCGTTGGGCGGAGGAGTCTGCAGCTGCAGCCTTATTAACCCCTAGATTTTCACCCTTGAAAATCTTGCGGGTTAAGAGCCAGCATGCAGTAGTTTGGCTGGCATTTTGAAATTCTCCCAGAGTTTCGCACTTGTGTTGAGCAAGAGGTTGGTTCCCATCAGAGACAGGTATATGATCGATACATGGTTGTTTCATTCGGAGATAGAGTTAGCTTGTGTTCCTTTTCATTTTGAGAGAGATGTCTACATACAACAGGTGCCCCTACTTTTTAGGAGACACGGTTTGAGTGGGTCTCTTGACAGTTTGGAGCAGTTTTGAGCACACAGGGATGGTTCTTGCATGATTCTAAGCCTGATAGCACTTTTTCGAGCAACATGCAAGAACTTTCTATTTTTAGCAATTTGAGTTCCAGGACCCAGATTCTGAGCACATATTATGGATCCTTGAGACATTCGGAGTCTTTTGGACCTCTTCTAGGATGATTTGTCACAAATTTCTATTTTTAGCAGGTTGAGCACCAGGGCTCCCATGTCGATTCTGATTGTAGATTCGGATCCCTTGCGGATAATCGAATCCAAAGAATATAATATCATGGGCATGCGGGAACTTTCTATTTTTAGCAGTGTCTATTTTTAGCAATAGACATATGGTGGTGGTCTCCTAGTCATTCTGAGCATTTGTGAAGAGTTTGGGTCGATTTCGACAAATTTCAAATTTTTGGGATTGGATGGCTATTTTTGGAAATTTTTGTTTTTATCAGCCATCATCATCTCCAACAGTGACAAGTGGCAAGCTCATTTTTCGACATGTGGAAGAGTTTCAGGGTGATGTGGCACCTACATGGCATCAGTTGACCAAGGGCACATTTTGCATTTAAATGAGAATTAATTAAGCTAAAGAGGTGGTGCATGGGTGAGGTGGCATTTTCTAGAGAAAGTTTAGCCACTCAAGGCTAATTTTTTTCACTCTATTCCTCACTTTCCATATTTTCACTTTCCATGCAATTAGTTTCTAAAAATTCTCCCTAAATTGTTTTTAAACGCAAAATTCTTAAATTTTAGGAAATCCCTAAAAAATAGGGTGAATTTCCCTTTAACTCATAACTCCCTTGTCCCTTGGCCAAATTTAGCAATCTAACATGCGTTGGAAAGATAAAATTATCCTCCATGCATCTTAGCCACTATTTAACTCACCCATGCGCATTACTCACTCACACTTATTCCCTCATGCACATTAATTCCTAAATTTCTCACTCACACGTATTCCCTCATGCGCATTAACTCCTATATTCTTCACACTCCTCTTCTATATATTGGACAGTCTTCATTGGTTATTGGTATGTTCTTGGCAGCAGCAACATAGTGTTTTATCTCTCGTTCTTCTCTCTCTTTCTTAGTCTAGTGACTTTTCTTTGAGCAAAGTGATCAGTGTACCGGTTGTGGACTTGCCAATTGTGGCGTAAACAACCCTCTTGCAAGCCTATCAATAAAAAATTTGAGTGTTTGTGTTCTAACCTTGTTTCTTGTCGGTATCTTGTGAAATTTGCAAACTGATTTGTCATTTTTTGAACTCCTCATTGTGATTTTATTTATCTTTTGACTAGTTGTTTGTTCTATCTCTATTCTATATTCATTGTGCTAACCCTGCAGGATCCTTCCAAGTGAAAAGACTATCTTTCTCAAGTGTTCTGGACAGTTTTAACATGTTGTCCAAGACATAACAACAGCTGTTTTTTGGGTTTACACGCAGAAAATCGTCATAAAAGACAGCAAAAAGGTACCTAGGTTGCCTGGTGACCCCCCTGGAGGCTAGCGAGCACTAGCCCAAAAAGAGAGGGTTTAGTCAGTGACAATTTGGGGCTATTACTCCTTTAATTAGCCAAGTATTCACCGATGTTATAACAGGGTTATCAACTCAATTTGGAGGGTGGAGATTTTTGCTAATAAGCCTGCGCGGAGGAGAGTTGGTGCAACATGGGCGGAAGAATAAGCCCCTATGCAGAGGAAATGGTAAATACATCAGTAAGAGGAATATGGCCTTACACAGAGGCAATGGGAAATATGTCGGGTAGAGGAAACTAGAATTGGGTCCGGTGGAGGAGTATGCAACTACACGGAGGCCATGGGAAATACATCCAAGGACTAAAGCATTGGAAGAAATGAAAACTACGAGGCACGAAAACCACGTGGAGTGGGCGGCTAGGGTTTAATTTTTTTTCTGTCGAATTTTGGGGTTGAATTTGAACAAACCCTCAATTTTCTAGCAAATTTATTCGCCTTGAAGTTCCAATTCGAGCTCGAGTTCGGGTTCAACATGAGATTCATCGAATCTGGATCAAATTTATTAGAATTGCCTTCACATTCGGCGAATTTCGAATTTCAAGGATAAAAATCACTGAATGCGGTGACTTGGAAAGAGACTAGTGAGAAACAACTATTACCCAAGATTGAAGACTTTCTCCCTCAAGCACTCAAAGCAGTGGAAGAAGACATGGTCATACAAAAGAAAAACAAATGTCCAAGACGAAAAGAAATTGAGTATTCGCAGGTCCCTGAAGTACTTAAAGCAATGGAAGAGGACATGGTCATACAAAAGAAAATCAGATGTCCAAGAAGGAGGAAATTGAGTATTTGCAAGTTGTGCCAAGAGGACAACTTCCAAACAAGGAAAAATGGTATCCAAATGAAAAAATGAGGGAACTCTTCCGTCGACCCATTTTGGGGGCCAAAAGCCTCACCTTCAGAGGTATAATCAAGGACAATCATCTATGTGATTTTTGCTAGCTTTTGGGCTTACTCCAAAAGTTCTTTACACCATGCTTGAGGGTGTTTCATGCGATGTGGGATGCATGGTAATGTTGATTACCCTTGGCTGTACCATGATGGACATATGCATTGGAGATAGCTTACACATGGATTGCTATACCTTGACTCAATGCTTATGTGGCACACTTCAATAGAAGGTTGGAGATCCGTTTGGCTTGGTGACATTCTTCCTGAGACACACATGTGGAGTGCTTGGTTACTTTCCTGGGAAAACAACTCATTAAGAGAAGGGGCATTGAGCATCCAAGAGAGCATTGAGCCATAGGTAACATGCGAACACTCTGTTACTTGCATGGAGGCTTGTGCTTGACTTGAGGATGCTTGGGTTGAGGAGTGTGCATGTAAGTGTGGTGGACACAGAGGTACACATGGCCTAAGAGAGAGCGTTGGACCATTGGAGGCCTTTAGACAAGGAATGTTGGACACTTCTTGTGAAGTGCTCACCTTGGGACACTTGCTTAATGGACATGCATACCTTGGAGCTTGACATGTGTCACTTAGACTTGGAGCGCTTCACATGTTGACCTATCTCGTTGTTAGATTTTAGCGAAAAAGGAAAACAGAGATATATTTTCAAAATGAATTCTACAGTACAAACAGATCAGCACTTTTACAAACAAAAACTGAAGTAGATAGTATACTGAAAATGTAAGACTGATTATGAAAGATAACAGACTAAATCTAAGACTAATTAAGAACTGAAAATAACATTTCTAAACATAGGTAAACCTATACAAAAATTGGATCTGAACTTTACCTTTATTAGAACAATCAAAAGATGTACCTGAAGTGGAATGTTGTCCTCTTTAATATGCTCAGAAATTTAGTTTAAGGTTCATGGATCAAACCTCTAGGGTTTGATCTCTATCATATGGACTGGTGGACAGTTTGCCAAAGGAAAGACCACAAGCAAGGCTAGAGAAGAATGTTGTCCACAACTGAGACTGTAGAACTCAGCAGTAGAAAGTACTCCACAAAAATGAGACAATAAACTTTCACAACAGGGACAGCAAAACCTCCATAAATGAGACAGCAGAACTTCCACAAATAAGACAGCAAAGCTCTCGACAAATAAGACAGCAAAAGTCTCCACAAGAAGGACAACAAGAACCCTCCATTATTGAGATAGTAAAACCCTTCAACAGCAAGGAGGAGCCAACAGAGAAGAGGAGGAGGAGTTGGTGCCTCAACACACCCAACGACCACCAGGGAAGAGGAGACAGAGGAGATGGTGACTCAACAAACTCAGCGGCAGCCTCAAAAGAGAGTTCTGGCACCCTTGCACAGTCAAGGGTTAGCCTGCGGCTCTCTTAAACACAGTCCGGCAGCTACAGGAGAGAAAGAATGCAGTCCTGGGCAGTCAAGTAAAGGTTCAGCACCTCTATATCAGCAAACAAACTTAGACGAAGCTCCCATCCAATCGGTGTCTATGTAAATTACTTCAGATCTGAAACAGATAGCTCAAAGAAAAGGCTGCACCATCACCAAAAAAGAGTAACTGAGGTAGACGCAAGAATAGGAGAGTGAGGAGTGAGTGTGTGAGTGAAAATGCTAGAGGGGAGGGTTTCTTTTATAGTTAAGGAGAGGGGTTAGGGCTAAAACAAAATTAATTAATTAATGACAATTTAATTAATATAAATATTAATTAAATGTCAATTAAATCAAAGTAAAATATAAAAACCCCTCACCACATAAAACAAGAGGGAAAGAAAGACAAGAAGTAAAGGGGGAACTTTAAGACAAAGTCAAGGGGGTCCACAATGGCAAAACATGTCCACATGAGTCTCATAATGACTTATAAACTTTTATCATCACTGCATAAGAGGGTACATCAACCATGTGGTCAAGTCCATCTTCTTAGCCACTCCTAGGTCTCATGGACCATCCTGAGAGAGAGGAAGAGGATCACACATCATCACATCTTGGTATTTAAACCAAGGTCTACCTGGTCCAAGACCAGGTTGTCCCAGAACACATCTAGGGGCCCTGGAACACATCTAGGGTCTTATCCACCAAGGTACAAGACCAGAGATCAACCCATGCGTTAAGCAAGGGTTCCCTGGAACACATCCAAGGGCCCTAGAACACATTTAGGGACTTATATCATCAACCACCAAGGAACACATCCAAGCACCGAGAAAGGATTCCCTAGAACACATCCAGGGGCCCTAGAACACATCTAGGGACTTACTGCTTGGTCCTTGACCAAGAACCCCAGTCATGTACTAGGGGCCCTCACTAAGGTCTTTTTCCATGGCTCTCACTGCATGGTCCCAAACCAAGAAACCCCAGGAGTGTAGTGGGGGCCCTAGTCCACGGCTAGGGTCTTAGGCTATCCTCCGAAGAATGACTATTACAGCTGCACTAATTTCAACACTCCCTCTCAGCGAGAGAGGCATTCTCAACAACACCAAGCTTGTCTCGAAAGTACACATACTTTGTTGGTCAAAATATCTGACGTTTGTTCCGCCGTCGGAACATACTAAATACTGAGAATGCTCTTCTGCACTATGTCTCGAACATAGTGATATCTCATCTCAATGTGTTTCGTTCTATCATGAAAACACAGGAATCACGGAGAGCTTCACACAGCTCTGGTTATCACAGTGGATTGTTGTGAGTTCCAACTCAGCACTGAACAAATCTGAGAGTAGCTTTCTGATCCACACTACTTCTCTACTGGTAGCTCTTGCAGCAATGTATTATGCCTCTACAGTGCTCTGGGCTATGGAGCCTTGTTTCCTGTTGGACCAGGAAATCATAGCTGGACCCAAACTGAAACAATATTCGGAAGTACTCTTCCGGTCCACTGTACTGCCCATCTAATGGAGCATTACACCTCCACTAGAAGTGTATCTGAGACCATAGTTCATTGTACCCTTCTGGTACCTCAACACGTGTCTTTGAGCATGTCTCAACTCAATCATATACAGACTCAATGTATTTACAGCAAGGCATATATCTGGCCTTGTGTTCGTCAAATACATCAATGAACTAGTTATTTGTCTATACATGGTGGTGTCCATTATCTCTGAAAGTGATACAATAACTTCTCCTTATGGGAGTTGTACTGCCTCCCTCTCTAGGAGTACCTCTACATACACTGGAGTTGATGTCGTGCATGCTTCTGCTGCATTTCATGGACCAACTCACATACTAGGACTGCTATACCTACTCCCTCTGAGTCTCATAATATGTCTTCTTCCTTACATGAGCACATTGACTCCCTCAGAGCCTACAAGATCCATGACTCTGATTTGGTGTCATATCTCTTCAAGATGAACTTGGTGCTGGTACCAAGTTTAATATGGAAAGCTTGAACTTGCTTGGGCTGAAGAAACACTTGTACTTTGCAGCCTACTACTAGTTGTAGCTATCTGGGGCATCTTTTGTGTACGCAGTTCAAGTAACTCCATATCCTCAAGAGATCATCCCACTGTGTTGATGTAACACTTGTTTGTTGTCTAAGATTGACCCCCACTTTTTTTTATAGGGGTTTAGTTTTTTATCAAAGTTACTTACCAATTTCCAAACTGATCAATTTGGATCTTTTGAAGGCAACAGATATCTGCAATGTAACCATAATTTCTCGCAACAAGTTCTGTTGAAGTTGTCATGAGAGAGTCCAAGTAGGATAAAATGCGTATGGGTCTTTGTGGCTACGCAAAGTAAAGTAAGTGTGCCCATGTACGTTCAATTTGAGTGCCAATAAATTTGATAGAGTAAATATGAACAAGATCTCAAGGAATCTGCAACAGAAAACCAAGGATCCACCAAAATAAAGAACCCTAGCCACCAGATTCTCCTAAAAAGGAACCTCTCCCAACTAGCATTGGTCACTCCTCCAAACAAGTTTTCTTTGGCACCCAAACTTGCATCCCACAAGTGTACAAGAGAAAAAAAAAACAAGATAGTCTTCCACTATCTTCTCCGCATCAATCAGTCCAAATAGTACTAGGCTCCAAAGTGTCCACCACTAAGCATAGGGGGTTGAATATATGGAAAGTTGGGCCAAGTAGTAAATTGAAAACAAACAGAATAAGAAACAACCTTCAAAAAGCAAAATCAAAATCTGAAACTAGATGCTCTTAAATGGGTCAACATACAAGCACTCTCTCTCCACTCCAAAATAGACAGAAAGTCAAGGAGAACAGAGCAGCTCGTGTTTGTGTTTCAAGGACTGCCCTTCTTCTGCCTCAAGAAGTGGCTTGAATATGTAAAAGGAATGCCCACAGCAGGGTTGGTAATGTCCATAGATAGGGCTTGGACCTGCTCCTATAATTAGCCCGGTCCTCCTGTTAAATAACCTCAGATTTGTCATGGACCTGTGGTTGCTTCAGCCTTAGAACAGACTGAGAGTATTGAAGGAGACATACTAAAAACCAGAGATGATCTAAAACAGGCTTACTGCTGATCTACAAAACAAACCTTAACAAGTGGATCTACGCAAGCTCAAGTTTGCAACTCTTGAGCTCTTTTCACGCCCTAAGCTCTGATTCCATGTTAGATTTTAGGGAAAAAGGAAAACAGAGATATCTTTTCAAAATGAATTCTACAGTACAAACAGATCAGCACTTTTACAAACAAAAACTGAAGTAGATAGTATACTGAAAATGTAAGACTGATTATGAAAGATAACAGACTAAATCTAAGACTAATTAAGATCTGAAAATAACATTTCTGAACAGAGGTAAACCTATACAAAAATTGGATCTGAACTTTACCTTTATTAGAACAATCAAAAGATGTACCTGAAGTGGAATGTTGTCCTCTTTAATATGCTCAGAAATTTAGTTTAAGGTTCATGGATCAAACCTCTAGGGTTTGATCTCTATCATATGGACTGGTGGACAGTTTGCCAAAGGAAAGACGACAAGCAAGGCTGGAGAAGAATGTTGTCCACAACTGAGACTGTAGAACTCAGCATTAGAAAGTACTCCACAAAAATGAGACAATAAACTTTCACAACATGGACAATAAAACCTCCATAAATGAGACAGCAGAACTTCCACAAATAAGACAACAAATCTCTCCACAAATAGGACAACAAAAGTCTCCACAACAAGGACAGCAAGAACCCTCCATTATTGAGATAGTAAAACCCTTCAACAGCAAGGAGGAGCCAACAGAGAAGAGGAGGAGGAGCTGGTGCCTCAACACACCCAGCGGCCACCAGGGAAGAGGAGGCGGAGGAGCTGGTGACTCAACAAACTCAGCGGCAGCCTCAAAAGAGAGCTGCGGCACCCTTGCACAGTCAAGGGTTAGCCTGCGGCTCTCTTAAACACAGTCCGGCAGCTACAGGAGAGAAATAATGCAGTCCTGGGAAGTCAAGTAAAGGTTCAGTACCTCTATATCAGCAAACAAATTTAGAGGAAGCTCCCAGCCAATCGGTGTCTAAGTAAATTACTTCAGATCTGAAACAGATAGCTCAAAGAAGAGGCCATACCATCACCAAGAAAGAGTAACTGAGGTAGCCGCAGCAATAGGAGAGTGAGGAGTGAGTGTGTGAGTGAAAATGCTAGAGGGGAGGGTTTCTTTTATAGCTAAGGAGAGGGGTTAGGGATAAAATAAAATTAATTAATTAATGACAATTTAATTAATATAAATGTCAATTAAATCAAAGTAAAATACAAAAACCCCTCACCACATAAAACAAGAGGGAAAGCAAGACAACAAGTAAAGGGGGAACTTTAAGACAAAGTCAAGGGGGTCCACAATGGCAAAACATGTCCACATGAGTCTTATAATGACTTATAAGCTTTTATCATCACTGCATAAGAGGGTACATCAACCATGTGGTCGTGTCCATCTTCTTAGCCACTCCTAGGTCTCATGGACCATCCTGGGAGAGAGGAAGAGAATCACACATCATCACATTTGATATTTAAACCAAGGTCTACATGGTCCAAGACCAGGTTGCCCCAGAACACATCTGGGGGCCCTAGAACACATCTAGGGTCTTATCTCCCAAGGTACAAGACCAAGGATCAACCCATGCGTTAAGCAAGGGTTCCCTTGAACACATCCAGGGTCCCTAGAACACATCTAGGGACTTACTGCTTGGTCCTTGACCAAGAACCCCAGTCATGTACTGGGGGGGCCTCACTAGGGTCTTTTTCCATGGCTCTCACTGCTTGGTCCCAAACCAAGAAACCCCAGGAGTGTACTGGGGGCCCTAGTCCACAGCTAGGGTCTTATGCTATCCTCCAAAGAATGACTCTTGCGGATGCACTAATTTCAACACTCGTGATTAGTTAAGTTGAGTATTGTCAACATTATCCACTTTGTTATTGTTGACCTCCTTCACCTTTCATATAAATAAAGGAAGGAGAAAGTCTTTCAATCATCTAAGTGAACAACACGTCAATTTATTAGAGATGAGAAAGCTAGAGCAAACTCGTCTCTTTCTTATGTATTCTTCCTCATCATACTTTGCTTTCTTGTCTTGAGTGCTAAGGTTCTTGTGTTGATACAAGGAAGGCGTTAGGGTTAGGGTTTACCCTAAAAAGGCAAGGGAAGCTAGGGTTTCAAAGAAAACCTAGAGGAGAAACGGGAGCACTTGTTTTTGTGGTTCTTGTGAGAGAAAAAGACTGGGGTTTTGTAGCATTTGAAATCCCTAATACTACTTGGAGTGCTTGTTGTGGAAAAGATAGTCAGAGAGTATCATGTTTTCTCTTATAGACTTGTGTGATGCAAGTGTAGGTGCCAAAGAAGACATGCCGGTGTGCATGATAGCTTATTGTGGATCTTTGGTTGAGTGACCAACTTCAGTTGGGAGTGATTCTTAGCTAGGAGTTGGTGGATAGGGTTTGCTATTTATGGTGGATGCCCAATCTAGGGTTTGGAGAACATGACTTGTACCTACTTGTATTAAGTTGTGGGTATGTATATGTAACTTCATCTTATATATATATATATATATATATATATAAAGCATACTTTGCTATCCAAACTGTGTACTTGCAGATCTGATTTTCAGCTTATGTTGTCATGATGGAGTCGTTTCCAGTGTTGGCTATGCACGTTGATTGTGAGAAGATTGGTTAAGTGATTTGACGAATATATAGAAATCTGGGCATTCTTATTGATGGAATAAATCTATTGTAACAAGTAATTTTTATAACTGTTTTACTGTTGGGAAGTGTGACCTAAGTGCTGAAAAATACATCCCTTGAAGTACAAATGTTCGGTGTTTATGTTCTTGGGATGCCTTGTGTATTTGGTTATACAGAAGTGAAATATATACTGCTGTAATTTATATATCAGATTCAGCCCTAAAGCTGAAAGTTCACAGGATATAGATCCAGGAAAACTCAAGGTTGAGGTGGAATTTCTGAATTTGCATTAAAACCCATCTCCAGGAAATTCCAACAAATTTTGGACCTTCCACCACCCATGTGGGAGGTGTGACCAATGTGTTTACATATTCCATTCGATGTTCTAAATCTCACTTCAATGCCAATTGTTGCAAGAAGACCAGGGAGAGAAAATGTACAGCAATAGGAAAGGTTTTATAGCAGAGTCCCTAGAGGCATTATTCAGCAAGGGAGAGAAAATGTACAGCAATAGGAAAGGTTTTATAGCAGAGTCCCTAGAGGCATTATTCAGCAAGGGAGAGAAAATGCACAACAATAGGAAAGGTTTTATAGCAGAGTCCTCATTGGGAACTTTCCACATATTTCCATGTACAATTTTCCATTTATCGAAAGGGAATAAAATCATTTCTGATCATCCTCACGGTGGTGTTCCCTGGAAGGGTTTTACACCATGATGCAGGAGCATCCACGAGAGCATCGCTCACTCGATCAAGCGAGCCAGCGCGTGAAGGAAAAGGAACAGCTGGAAAGCGCCAGCATCCAAGTTTTGAACCATTGTAATATATGGCTGCGCCAAACATTAATGTTTTGATG
>ML787944.1:12224-66173 GCA_009831015.1 Picea engelmannii | reverse complement strand
CATGCCCGGGGATTTTAGCTAAATGATATTTCAACCTGCAAATCCCTCCTGACATGTTCACCCCACAAAGTTTGCAATTCATTTTTTGTCGGTTTGTCCCATCTTCAGGGATCCCATACACCCAAAATGGATCCAAAGGCTTCAGCATATTTTTTGATGAAATTGACAGATTCAAAATTCAACCCTAAGACACAAAAAAACAAAAAAACAATATTAAACCCCACTAAAAAAAAATCAGACCTCTAGATTAGATTATTAGCAATGAAAAATGACAATAAGAGGCCGGAGAAAAAATTAACAGCAAGGCTGTAGCTTGCTGTCCCATAAAAAAAAACATTACATTGTTCTATGGGCATGAAAATCATGGCAAAATGACCAAAAAAAAAAAGCAAAACGTAGGCAAGCAAACTTCCAAAAATCTATAGAAAATAAGCATTAACATTGAGGGATTTAGATACATACCTATGAATGGAAGATTCAACACCGGTTGGCAAATGAAATTGAACCCTTGCTCCACTTAGAAATCCTTGATGGTGATTATGATGGCTGTTAAGTTGCCTCCACAGTGATTGAGGAAGACCACAAACCCTTCTCCTTCCTTCTCCACAAACAATGATTTAGAAGTGACCAAAAAAAAGTCAAAATTCGGCCTTATGCCCGTGGATTAAGACGCCCCGACGACTTTTTCCATCGAACCGCGACTTTTAGGGTAAAATTCACCGACTTTTTCAAACTGTAAAAGTCGCAATTTTTTCAAGGGGGAAAAAGTCGCGAAAAATCGACGACTTAATCAACACTGCTTGCAACACAGCGGGAAGACAGCTACGTCGATGTTCCTGGAACTTCAAAACATCAACTCTTTCCTCGGGTGCCAAGGATTGAATCCGGGCTAAAATTTCCTCATAGGACCTTGCTCCTCGGAAAATGTCATCCGAGGGTGAATTCTCATGCTCAAATATCTTGAGCCCGCAATTAGCCAAATGATTGCTCACGACCCTCTGTGGATCGTGATTCTTGTATTCGATGGAGACCAAGTTTAGGTCTTCCAGGGCTGCTGCCTCGGCTTTGGCATGCCCGAAATTTAATTAAGAATAAGAATTCAAACGAACAGGAAACGACGACCATACCTTCTTCGAGTACCCTTTAAGTTCTTTGCTTACACCGCCGATTACCGTTTGCCGGGCAACCTCGCGACAAACCAGCTTGTCGGGAATGAACAATGGCAGCGCATGTGGGGGAACAGAAGCCCCGAAAACTCTGAGGTATGAAAATTCTGCTTCCACATACCAGTCTGCTATGCTGCTCAGATTCGTTACTATGCTGTCCGAGATCTGGGGTGGCGGGTGACCAAAAATGGTGACATGCAGGGGCACCATCACCCAGTTAAAAATTTCATACGCAAAATTTTCCGCTTTATTTTCCCATAATTTTGCATGATATACATGTATGGGTTCGTCTTCGGCGGGAGTCCAACTCCAACTCATCAATGGAAATGGTGTCATAGAACAAATTGCGTCCATAATATATGCGGACATGAAGAATGACGACGCCTTCCCATTCTCCTTCTGCTCCCAATACTCTGTGACCCGATTGGTTAAGCTATCCGAAAGCATCTTTGCCTAGTTAAAGTAACAGCCTTCGGCGACCCGAAACATTAGAGGCACCCACGCAAGGAAAAAATGCGATGTGTCCTCTTTCCCATATAATCGGCATGTCATCATGGCCACATATCTGTACTGCGGTTCTAACGAAGCGATTGAATATATGTCGTGGGTATCAGCTCTGAACTTCGCGGTGTTCGAAACCCAATCTTTTATCAAACTGGACATGGTTTTATCATACTGTTCGCATTCCTTCTCCCTGAATTCTTCCAAGAATTCAGCGCCATATGTGTGGTCAGACATCGTGGGCAGCTTATACATGGTTTGCAGATGCTCCGACCTGAAAGTCCCGATGGTGACTCTTTGCTCGTTCATGATAGTCCTAGTCGGTAGGTCCACATGGTCCAATGCCCATCGGACCATATCATAATATGGAAGCAACCGCGGTCTGGCTGCTACTCTGTGCATCCCGGATTGGACGACTATTTTGTACTTGGTGGTTAAATCATCTTTTTCGTTGTCGTCAGAGTCGTCGAAATAATCCACCAATTCTGCTTGCAGAATATCTGAAACATATGACCAGTTCGGGACCGAGTTGATACTTCGGGGCGAAGTATCAGAGACATTGTCTGAGCCTTGTCCCGAAACCTCAACATTTGCCTTTGATGCTTTTCGTGGAGCCATGGCTGAAGCTTGCGTTTTAGCTCTTCTGCGATAAAACTACGTATACATACATAAGTTAGTTTACCCAGAGGTGATGTGCTCTGCGTGCTATGAAAATGCATTTGTTATAATAAAACACAACTCTTATATATATTCAAAAAACTCGGTACCTTTTAGAACAAGTCTGTCAAATCAAATTTGGAAATAAATTCTGCCATAAAAATCCGATCTTAAATTCATAGATTTACCCTATTTCCTCATTAATGTCATAAATTTTGGCGGTTTTAAAATCTCAGCTAGCGCATGGAGGAAAAGGCTACCTCGTAAATCGTGCAGACATCAAAGCGCGGGATACTCATTGATTTAGCTTAATTAATCCGGTTTTACCGCTGTTAACAGTGTTTTGGGACTCGTTATATCGGGGATTTTCCTTTAACATTTTGAGTCTCTAACACCCGAGACTGCGAAGATCGATTTTGGTTAATTAAAGGTAATCGCGATTTGGGGCTTGATTAATTTTATAATTATTATAATCGCCATATCGCGACTCGGAGCTTCGAAGATAAGTTTCTGGGAGATTTACATGCCGAGATGCGAAACCGCGAGATCGCGATAACATGACTTAATTAAAAGGGAAGATAATCTTGGATTAAGTAATTAATTAATCATGTTATAACCGCATCGTGATTTCACGAGTCGGGGTTTAGACGGTGAAACTTTCGAAAAGGACAACGCCGAGTGGCGAAACGCCGAAAGAATATTTTACCACGGTTAGCTTTTTCTTTTAACCTTGACCTGAGTTACTCAAATAAGGAACTCGTGTTCTCGGCTATCGGGGCTATGACAACAACTTTTTGGGTTTGGCGAACGCCGAGGCGCGAAACCCCGACGACGTCTAACCATGAGTTAAGAAAACTTTACCCTTGTTACTGTCTTGAGTGAAAAATTAAAACGATTTCGCTATTTCGCGGCTCGGGACATGTGAATCACATGACTTATATTATCCGACTTACGAGATCCCGAAGTAGAACCGAAGATGAAACATTTTTTACGAAAGGCAGGACTTGTTTCGAGAGTAGAATAATCATTGTTGCTCGCGTGATAAAGCTTCAGAGATCTCGATATCTCAGAGGGAAATTATGAAAACCATCTTTAGATTTCAAGCATTAAAATGAAATTCGTGACAGGCTAAAAAAACAAGGGCGGCTCCAACATTGTGCATGGTGCTTCTTCTTGTAATCTTGATTGCTACAACATTTATGGTTAAGGTTAAATGATAAAAATGGAATGAACTTCGTGCTTAACCTTGACTATGGAAAAATCAACATAGATGTGGCTATAAGAAATGTCAAGGACAACTCGAGGAAAGAAAGCTACAATAGGAACATTTATCCACAAGGCACGAAGGGCAAGATGACACAACACAAAGGAAATGAAGAACTAAAGCAGGGTTTGACACACACAAACTACAAATACACCACAAATGGTAGAGGAGAATGACTCATGAACGAGGTTGCCTACAAGGCAAAGATATAAAACACAATGGGAAATGTTATAAGTGCAAGATATAAATAATTAAGTTGTGAAAATGAGTAAGGGAGAGAAGGCTTTCTGCAAGTTGGATGAGCATCCAACACATAGCAATGACAAATAATCAAAATAGTAGGCATGTTGATGGCCTACTATGTTCCATGTGTTGTGATGGAGAGCCCATGAGTACTCCCAAACTCCATAAATCGCATGGAATAGTCCATGGATTAATAGAATTCAAAGGAAACAAAGGGAAGAAATGCCCGGAAAGGCAAAAGTCAAGGCTAGAGAGCAAAGGATGGAAATTATATCCGAAAACAAAAGAAGGCATATGGACCCAACAAGGAGGGAGGCCATTGAGAAAGATCAACAAAAAAACATGGCAAATGACTCTCCACTAAATTAATTTAATTACATAGGTATGGTTTGCACATTAATCAGAGGCAAAGCACTCAATTGATCCTAGTTTTGCCAACAATCCCTAGCAATAGGGATACTAGCATGAACAATGATTAATGTGAGAACTACACGCACTTCTAAAAGATGATCTAATAGATCTTATTAGAACAGTGCCACTTTCGAATAGCGCATCTAATATGAAAACATAAACAAGATTCAAATCAGATAAACTTCAAGCATCATCGGGTGGGTCAACAAAACAGAGCAGGTTTACTTAAGCTTTACAATACGTGTGACTTGAGCACATTTCCATTCCCATTTGCTATCTTAAAGAAAAATCCATAAAGAAGTGGAATCGCCTTCAAGGTAGTTCTTTGACGAGTATAAATGATTGGAAGAAAAACAAAAAACAAGAAGTCACAATTTGCATATAAGCCAATTACAAAAGAAAATAACATGGATATGAACGAAGATGGAACCAACAACATAAAAGAAGGGAGCAACCCAATGTCTCTTGTATCTTCTAGCACAGCTCCTCTCCTTAAAAGAAGGGAGCAACCCAATGTCTCTTGTATCTTCTAGCACAGCTCCTCTCCTTATCAGACTGGAACACCTCAATATCATTTTACGGGCGTTCACTCCTAATCTTTTAACTTTCACTAGATCTATTTATAAATGGTAGTTTTATCCTCGCTCAGTTTTAATATAGAATTTTCATCTTAAATATGAACAGTAAGATAATAAGATTGATGGCATTTTGTCAATTGGGATAGCTTGGGTGGTTGAGAGGAAGAATTGTTATCCTTCCCACCCAGGTTCAAATCCTGTTAGTGACATATTTGCTCTTCATAAGACAACTGTGGTTGAGGATCTTCATGAGCCATGAGGAATATCTCACCCTTGCGTATGAGAATTTTAAAAGCAAAAGTCAATAACATAACATTCAGAGGGGCTAAAATGTATGAACAAGGAGTGAACACAAAAAGTGTTTTCATGGTGTTTTTTGGCTCTACATTATTAATGGTTAATTCTAACTAATATAGACCCTAATTATTTTCAAGGCTTTAACTACATCGGCATTATTGATTGGCTGAAATTGTATATGTTCCTGCACTGGTGCAACACAGGCTTGCATATTGAGAGAACAAAATTCATCTAGTAGGCCAGGGCCCTGAATTCAATCTAATATATCACAAAGTAAATGGACCCTATGGGTCGACCTGGCCAACCTATTGGCAAACAGATGATTTAGAAACATGACCTTTACAACCCTTTGAGCAGTTTGTGTTTTTAATAGAAGATTACAAAGTAGACCCCGTGGGCCTGTTTGGCCAAATTGCTGATAGAGAGGCAATTTAAGATCCAGTCCCACAAACTTAACAACTTTTTCCACAATTTATGTTTTCAATATTGAATTTGGTTCTATTAAAGACACAATAATGAATGTAAAACTATTCTCCATGTAAAACCTGTGGAAAATCATTGAGGCCCCTAAATTCAATCTACTACCTAACTAAATTCAATCTACTAATTAAATTCAATCATTGAAGCCTCAAAATTTAATGGTTGAAACATGATGTGACTCAAACTATTCTCAATGTAAAACCTGTGGAAAATCATTGAGGCCTCTAAATCCAATCTACTACCTAACTAAATTTAATCTACTAAATTCAATCATTGAACCCCAAAATTTAATGGTTGAAACATGATGTGATCATTGAAGCCCCAAAAAACATGATGTGAATATGTTAATGACCCAAGTTTAAACATAGAACCCAAATTATAAATCAGCGAAGCTAATTTAATGAATTAACAAAACAAATCATTCATAATCTATAAAAATAAGGAAAACCACTTATGGTTGAACGGGCGTGACTATGTTAATTTAACGAATCAACAAAACAAATCATTCATAAACTATAGAAATAAGGAAAACCACTTATGGTTGAACGGGCATGACTATGTTGATGACCCAAGTTTAAACATCGAATCCAAATTATAAATCAGCCCAGCTAATTGAACGAATTAACGAAACAAATCATTCATAAACTATAGAAATAAGGGAAACCACTAATGGTTGAACGGGCATGCAACCCTTCCTAGAGTGTTATATTATTCGTGCAGGTCTCCTTATATCTGTGACTCTCCCAAACTGCTAATTTACCGCTAGCATTACCACAGTTTGCATCAACAGTGTTGTTTTGCCCGAAATGGGTAAAGCCTTACACACAATAATATAAAAGAAAGAACAAAACTGATGCAGTGTTGTTCTTCCTGAAATGGATGTATCGTGACACAAAATAAAATATAAAACAAAGAACAAAACTATAATGTAAAACATCGAAGCCCCTAAATTCAATCTACTACCTAACTAAATTCAGTCTACTAATTAAATTAGATCATCAGTCTACTAATTAAATTAGATCATTGAAGCCCAAAAGCTAATGGTTAAAACATGATGTGAAACAAAGAAAGAAACTAGAAACCGATAACAACAAGGTACCAGCTTAAATTGTAATGGTTAAAACTCTTCTAGTTTGCTTTGAAATGTGATTTCCCTAATTCTTCTAATGTGTTTACCTCAAATTGAAAAAAACTGCAAAGGTTATCGCCAGAGAATTGAAAGTACTTCTTTCTCAAAGAATCTGAAAAC
Organism: Picea engelmannii; assembly: GCA_009831015.1. Taxonomy (NCBI): domain Eukaryota; kingdom Viridiplantae; phylum Streptophyta; class Pinopsida; order Pinales; family Pinaceae; genus Picea; species Picea engelmannii. The sequence continues at coordinate 59,327 of ML787944.1, read as the reverse complement.
GGTCATGCAAAAACACGAGGATTGCGTAACAAGTTGGCGGAGATTAATATTGATAACAATTCCTCTGCTGCTTAAAACACAAATTCCTCATTGTGTCTCCCACGTCGCACCCATCGGAGATCTCCATCTGATACTAATCTCGGGCTCGGGCTCGGAGCCTGCAGCGGCAACTCGGCCTTCTAGGGCTTACTCCTCTCCTCTCCTCTCACAGATTCTTGGGTTTGATGATTCTCCGGCTCTCCTTTTGCTCAGCATTGTTGTCGCCCAATGGTCCGACGACGTGCCTCGCTATAGAGGACAAAGAAAAAGAGTGGGTGTTCACTAAATACATCATTCTTTGGGTCGACGTAAACTAATAAACGTTTGATCGTGATAATGTGAAAAATTGTGCACTGGATTCATTACAAAAGAAGTAAAGTCGTTTATTTGATCGTGATAATGTGAAAAAGTTGTGTACTCGCTTCATTAGAAAGTAAAGTTGTGCAAATTCATTTTATTAAAAAGTGATTAATAAGCATTTCATCAATAAAGTATTTAATGTTTTTTTATGTTAATATTTAATGTTGGATTTTAAACTATAGGATTTAAAAATTATTTAATGTTTTGTGCACTCACTTTTACATAGTTAGATTTAAAATTATATTATTAGATCTAATTAGATCCAACAATATAAAATACAACTTGTAGAGTATTAAATACTTTATTGCTAGTGACTTTAGATCTAACAATGTAAAACTCATCATACAAAGCATTAAATGTTCTATATCTCGGTGTTTATTGCTCGCCTCCTTAGAATATGTACCATCTTAAGTTTGGAATATAGTTAAAAACTTTGAATCACTGTCATCATATTTTATCAACTTAATCGCATAAATGCTTTTTTGAAGACCCAAAAAGTTTCACAATGTTGTGATAGGCAATGTTCCATCAAGACCTCAAATATATTTAGACTCTTACTAAAATTAAACTTACTCTTTCGCTAATCACAGTTTTGCATTTCTTTTTTGTTTTTATAATGCATCATGAAACTAAATACGCGCTCTTAGTTGAAAGTTGAAGTAGTGTATGGCAGCATGCACAGAGCATACCTCGAAATAAATTGGGTACAACTTACAAGGTCAATGGGTATCTATATTCATTGTGCTTTTGAGTGAAATTTGGCATTCAAATATAACAATGGAGAACACTAATGGAATAATAAACGATATCAAATGAAGGCCACCATGCAACACACTGTACTAGATTAGTGGATCCATTGCTTAATTTTCTTCACTTATGCTCTTCCTGCGATAGCATTTGGGAAACAACTTGGCAGAGACACAAATATCTAGAGTCTTACCAAAATTAAACTTACACCTTTTCCAATCGCATTTTTGCATTTCCTCATTGTTTTGAGTGTGCTTCATGAAACTAAATGTGTGCTCTTAGTCGAAAGTTGAAGTAGTGTACAAGGAAGCATGCACAGAGTGTACCTTCAAGTAAATTGGGTGCAAAGTTAGTGGATACAACTTATAAGGTCAATGGGTATCTAGATTCATTGTGCTTTTGAGTGAAAGTTGCAAGAAATTTGTCATTCAAATCTAACAATGGAGAATACTAATTATGGAATAATAAACGATGTTAAAGCAAAGTTGTCATGCTACAAGCAAAACTAGATCAATGGATTAATCACTTACATTATCTTTGATTTTTCTCTTCCTATGATAGTATTTGGGAAACAACTTGGCAAAGACACCAATGGGATGTTCATTATTGTCCAAATACTAGCTTCAACTTCCTTTTATGGGATAATCCCTTCCATTGTAAGTGGGTAATGATTGCTAATCTTGGGAGTTTCAGAGCCCATTTTTCTTATATATATATATATATATAATTTTGCAAAAGAGAAAAGTGCTCGAGGACAATACATGTTTCTTGCATGGGTAGGACAAGCTTGTGTTTGGACATGTTTCTTTCTATGTCTTCTTACAATTTTGTGGGCTTGTTCATTCATCATTAGATTTACAAGAGTACAAAGAGAACTATTTGGGATTTTAACTATTTACTTGTTCATGCAAGAAATTATTAAGGGGGTGGGTGGAGAGTTTTGTATTCCAAAACATCGAGTGCCTCGAGAATGAAGTATATTAATTTCCAACTACTTGTTGAAAATGGCTTATTTGGGCCTATGTCTAAGAACAACATTTCCCAACATTCTCCCTCTACTTTCCTATTGTCAACTTGGACTTGGTTCATGGATTTAGTGGGGTTTGTTTCCCAAGTGGAGTCTTGGAGTCAAAACAACATATGGCATAGAATCTTGGAGTCAAGACAACTAAAAGTCATGCATCAACCTTTGAGGAACTCAATGTTGTGATTCTATTTCAAATAGTTGGCATATTGTCTGTGTTGGGAAGTCAATGTGTTTAGTGTGTGTAACCATTTGTTTTATATGTTTAAAGGTCGTATACAATATTATGATAAAGGTTTCACATTGTTAGTAATATTATGATTTATCTTTGGATATTTACTAGTGTCAGCCTTGTTAGGGCTTTGAACTAGTTATTACCCCTAAAGGTGCAATGGTACGCCAATAGAAATGATGAACAAAAGTTTAAGATCAATATATATATATATATATATATATATATATATAAGGAAAAGATAATGAGTACAGGTAGAAATGTCATTAAATTATTGGAGAAGTATGTGTAGAATTTGAGCCAAAAAATATGAATATTTAGCAGGAAAATATATGTGTAGAATTCAAGCCATAAAAATATGAATATTTAGAAGGTAACCTTAAAATAAAGTAAGCACATTTACTGTACACAATTCTTCTTCCATCTAAACTCAAACTTCCCCTAGAGGAAAGTGAAAGAAGAGGATAGCATTTGGAAGCTTTCAAGATAAAGTTTGGGCACCAAGAAATTATACGCATTTACACTAATAATTTACCATTATCTTTACTGCATTATGCAATAAATTGAGTGGTTGCCAAGCACATTCCTTGGGAAAGCAAGTTTTTAAAGCATATTTTATGAGTGATTGTATTAATGATGATAGTCTACTCTTATATTTGTGTGTACATACCATCTTTGAATTAAAAGAAAATCCATAACAAAAATTTATAATTGCAAAGTCATCTCCTCCTGCCATTTCTATAACCTTGAATATTATAATTTAAATCAATTTATAAAATATAATAAAATGCAGTTATAATAAATTAAAATAATAAGATCAATAAATTATGTTTATTTAAAATTAATTATCTATGTAACTTTATTGGAAGAGACGAGCCTCTTCAACTCTAACCAAGTCAAGTTAACCACAACATAAAGGTAGCAATAGCATTTGCAAAAAAATCAAATGGTGTGAAGGTTGAATCTGTTAGCGCAAATTCTTGCTAGGGGGCGTTTTCTCTCCAGGATTCGAGTCTGTGGCGTAAATACAAAGAAATGGGGCTTAAAAAACCCATCAAATGCATTTTATTCAAAGATCATAGCCATGAGCGCACTGTGCAGCGCAGAAAATCCATTTCAGGTTAAAATTGCAAGTAGGCGGGCGGCTCCAGTATTCAGCGGCAAGGATCGATCGATGGAGCAGATCGTCGGTCGGCGAAAATTTGAGGCCAACGGAGTTGTGCCATGTTTAGCATAGGAATCGGGCCCACAATCTCACCGAAATGATCCAGGCCGTCCATCCCGGAGGAGCACGTGGCACACGATCGAGCTCTGTCGCAGCTTCGCCCATCGCGACCTTGAAACGCTTTTTCTCTGCAACTGGGATCCCCGAGACGCAAAGTGCCAAAGGCGTCCGGGTTTTGGGCCCACATATTGCCGAGATGTTCAGGGTCGTCCGATCAAAGAGGGACACGTGGTGCGCGATTAGGCTCTATTGCCTCTTCGCGCATCGCGACTTTGAAGCACGAGGAGCAGCCTCCTCCCATCCACGAGACGCGAAGTGCCGAAGGCGTCCAAGACCCGGGCCCACAGTCTCGCCGAAATGATCCAGGTCGTCCGATCAAAGAGGGACACGTGGTGCGCGATTAGGCTCTATCGTCTCTTCGCGCATCGCGATTTTGAAGCACGAGGAGCAGCCTCCTCCCATCCACGAGACGCGAAGTGTCGAAGGCATCCAAGACCCAGGCCCATAGTCTCACCGAAATGATCCAGGTCGCCCAATCAAGGAGGGGTACGTGGCACGCGATTAGACTATGTCACCACCTCGCCTTTCGTAACTTTGAAACACAAGGAGCAGCCTCCTCCCAGCCGCGAGACGCGAAGTGTCGAAGGTGTCCAGGACCCGGGCCCACAGTCTCACCGAAATGATCCAGGCTGTCCGATCAAGGAGGGGTATGTGGCGCGCGATTAGGCTATGTCACCACCTCACCTTTCGTAACTTTGAAACACAAGGAGCAGCCTCCTCCCAGCCGCGAGACGCGAAGTGCCGAAAGCGTCTTTGAAGAAAGGCACAGGGTCACAACCCGTGGTCACTTGGGGGCGATAGAAAGAACTGCGCAAAGGGATGAAGCACTGAGTTTAGCTGCAGAAGGGATCACCGCGTTCTCCAGAGACCAGTTCAGCTCGACCTTGATCTTGGTCCTCGCTAAAAATAAATGATGGCAGATGGAGGTAATTGAAACCTCGACTCACTCATTAAATGCAAAGCATGGAGGTTCCGGCAGGCAGTCTACCCAAGATGGTCCTGTACGCTGGTTTTCTCCAAAGAAGTCATGTCGAGTTCTCGTCTAACCAGAGGAGTCTGCACACGCTATTTTAGCCTTTAATGTTTCAGCTACCTCCCCTGCAAAGGCCATGCAAAGTTAAGGTGACGTCTGACAAAGGAGATCATGCCAGATTTGACTGAAAAGATGCCACACCTTGAAAGTCTTGAGACGCCTCTGCTGGGCGAAAGTGGGGGAGTATATGTAGGCATTTTTGTCGTTTTTGTAAGGTATCAATGGTAGAGCAAAGCTCCCGATTGTAAAGTTTTAACAGAGGATCTAGTTCTCTGGTTATGTATCTGTATATGAGATTTCTTGTTTTATAACAAACATCTTTCCTATCCCATCTAGTTTCATCTCATACTGAGAGAGTTCATGATCGACTTATTCGTGTGAATTACTGTGACTATGTTATGATAAAGGATTTATTGTAACATTGTTATATTCTCCAGTGTTGCCTATATTTGAGTGTGAGAAGATCTTACGTTCAAGTTTTTCGTCTACAGGCTGTTAGAAGCCTGATGCCTACAGCAGCCCTCAGCCTTTCCTCACAAAAGTCTTCCCCCTATTCACCCTTACTACAACTCACTGTCTGAAGTTTAACTAAGACCTCACCTACCTGTGCATGTCCAGCCTAGTTTCGGTGTTAGGACAATATTGTTTCGCGTTTTCTTCCACTTGATCACCCTCTATAAACAAATCGTGACATAAACTGATGGGCGTCGGGCTCTGCTCCTGCTGCAATCCAAGAGTGACTTCCAACGCCAACAAAATCATACAAGACCAAATGATGGAGACATATTATCTTCATGAACATGGGAAATACTACTCATAGTAAGGTTACAAATGACCAATACATTACTTATAGCAAGTTTAGGGAGGTGGGGGGTTAATTGCGACATTGTGGTTTTTTGGAGGGTGGGTGGTTAATTTGTTTGGAACCCCAAGAAAAAAATATTATATTTGATATTTCAAAACAGAAATCAAAATATACATTAGCCAACCTTTTGGCTCTTAGACATTTTACCAAAATGTCTTCAATCTAACCTACTGCAACATATTACAATCTTCCTTCATCAACTTAGATCTATTATGGGACCTCAAGACTCTGATACAGAAGTATATTTTTTTGACAATGTCATTCAACATTTTTTTCCTAAACTAAATAAGAATCTACTCAAAGTAAATAGGCTAGAGAGTAGATCAAAAAAAGAATTGACATATTCATAAGAAAATAAAAACAAATAAACAAACACACATTTTCCCTAAATTCTTGTCAAAACAATGTACCTTCCTACAAAGAAATAGCCTATTTTGAAGGGAGATATGTTTTTGTATAGCTTATTTTGAAGGGAGATATGTTTTTTTTATAGAATTCCTTGTAAATATTAAATTTAGCAATGTTACAAACAAAGTGCTTTAAAGTTTTGGGTGATGGAATCTTGTATGTATGAATATCTCAATTATTTGTAATATTATTAAGAAAATAAATCAAATCACAATATCATTATTTAATAGTAAAAACCAACAGTTCCATATTTTGATGCTACTTAGATTTTAGATTGCTAAAATATCAAAGTAAAGGTAGTAAAAAAGAATTTTGCTCCTGAGCTTTGACTCTTGCATTTACGCAGCAAGCACAATGTTTAATAGTGATATTGTGGATTTGTATTTCGTTCATTTATAGGATATCTTATGGTAAGTAGCCAACTTTGCAATTATGATATTTTGTAAGGTATAAAAAAGTTGATCAATTGACAAACAATGATTTTGACCAAAGACTTTCCCATATTCCCCCCCTTTTTGAAGGGACGTGAATAATAATCCATGCATTTGTTTGAATTTTATATCATGGATTGTACTTGCGTTGCCTTGCTATTTTCATTTGTAGATCTATCAGATTGTACATATTAACTACAATAGGGATTGGACACAAATTGAATTTGCCCAAATCATTGGAAGATTTTGGTAGCTATTGTATTAATCACTCTTCCCCAATATCAATTAAGGCAAATAATGCACACATCTATTTGTTAGAATAATAAATTAAACTATAAGGAAATTATTGAAAACAAAAATTCCAGAATATTCAAAGCATGTTAACAACGAGACATCCTAAGGGGAATATTTGTTTCGATGTGAAGAGAATATTGATGATGAGTATAATTGATTCATTATGGATCTCAAATATCTACCAATTAATCATCTATATGGAAAAGAGTTCAAAAAACAATATAGTGTCGAGTGAATGCAAGACTTGGAAAATGATAGAGTTTATTAACTTGCTCAATATGCAATGCAATAGGGTAGACCTACATCAACATTCCTCTCAAACTTCAAGAGGTTGCTTGCCCTGTGCAAGATCCAAAATGGAAGAAGGGAACCAAGGATTGAGCCACCTTCTCAAAATTTAAGAGGTCACTCACCGTATGCAAGATTAAAAAGGGATGCAGGGATAACATATCGGCAACTGATTCACGTAGAGAGCCAAGGGAAGAAATGATTGTATGCATGGCAACCAATCCATAAGGTGAACTAATTGACGATGGATGTTTGTTGAGAGATGGAGGACTCTAATCATTTGGAATATCATCTACTCAAGGTGCAAAGACATGTGATTTCCCTTGAAGGTGCAAAGGCACATCGTAGTGTGAAAACAAATTGGATTATAGTAGAGGAAATAATGAGTGAAATATAAGTAACCATATAGCAACGAGCTTTAATGGGCGACACAAGGCCATCATGATTCAAAATATGCACAAATTGGTAGAGAAGGTGCATGGGTGCAAAGTTGCTACCAATAACAAAGAAATAGACAAGGAATTTGCTCACATCATCCTAGATACAAACTTTTCATGAAGCAAAACCACCAAGTGCTCTTTTACCTTAGACCCAACACTAGAATACAAAATAAATGATAGCTTGCCGCATGCATTCAACTTCAAAGAAGAGCAACCCCCCTGAGTAGTATTTTGGAAGAGTTGCAACACCTTAGTGAAAAATATTACTTCTTTCTCAAAGGCATCTAAAGTTCAAAGTGTGCTCTAGAGGATTGTGAAGAAACAAGGGATGAGGAAGAGAAAAAAAAAAAAGCCATGTTGGAGAGGATCCCTACCCCATATCCCTTGATGGTGATTATGAGTAGCACGAAGAATCTTCGTCTTCCCTCTATCTTTGAGGATTCAATTTATTTATTTTACATCTATTTTCTTGATAACAAAGGATTTAGTTTCCCAACGTCAAATTGGTTTCCCTCTATCTCAGATTCTTTACTTTATCTTTTTTACTTCTATAGCCATGATAGCATAGGATTTAGGGCCAAGCTATATCCACTCTTGTTTTGTTTTGTTCCCTCTAGGATTTAGTTCTAAATGACCCAAGAATACCTAGCACTATTTTATTTTGTTTTGTTGGGACATATTCAACCTTTTTCAAATTTTTATCATGACATTATTCAAGTGAATGATCTTGATAGAATACCATAAAGAATTTAGTCTTAGGGTTTCTTAGTGGAATTAGTTCTTCAAAAGCATGTAAATATTTTCATCAATGGTGTTTATAAATAGATAATTGATCGTTTATTTAAAAGAAAAACACATATCTTAACAATTAGACTAAACATTGTAGTTGTTAATGTAGTGGTTTGCTATGTGGGATATAAGTCATCTTTTGCCCCGATAGAAAGTCATGTGTGTGTAAACAAATCTTGTTTTATCATTGGGTGGATTTATGACCTTATATCGATTATTTGTATGTGTCAAGTATAGTATTGCTAGTATTATGTTACTCCCATCGGGTGTAATGAAGTCAAAATGGAAACCGAAGAGGGAAGATTATTTTTTAAATTGTCCATCTCCTTTTGCAATATTTTAAATGAACTTGACAATATCATCAGACATCGATATATTTTTTTCCATGGTATCTACCTATACTTGTATGTAACATCATATTACTTTTATGAATAATGAATAGTTTCCCCCTCCTCTTTTGATGAAATTTCCTTAATTTTCATAAAAGAGATGGATAGAATCTACAAAAAAAACAAGAGAACTGCAATATTGGGTCATGGAGAGGTGAAAGGAAGATGAATGAGAGATACATAGTGATGGAATCAATCTTACGCATCATCTGTGAAGCAAAACAATGGTGGTGTTAGAAACTGCCATCTTTTGAGAGGTTTGCTTGAAAGAGCTTGAGCCTCTCAACAAATCTTGGAATGTCTAGGAGATGGTGCACCTTCACTTAGTTCTTTATATAGTCACCCAAGAATAAAAAAAATGCATGAACTTATAATATACTAAAAAGAGGAAGCATGCATAACTAAGAGCCCCTGATAGAGATCAATGATGTCATAGCTCGGGATATTGAAAAACACCACATTGTACACCAATCACCCCACAAATAAAGACAACAAGCAAGTGTTGAATTCACTCTTGACTATAAGATACAACAAAATTAATAAAATTTCCACAAAAATATGCAAGTAGCTTGTAAGCAAAACACATCCAATCCCACTTCCAACAAGACAAAGTGTTATAACCTCCTTACCCCCCTAAGTAGATAGATTATTATGTATTATTATGTATGGAGGCCATCATTAGTAAACAAGGCTTATGTAGTAGCATGAACACAATTATTATAAGAAGGCTTACTAGAAGGTTCCCCCTACTAGAAAGTTCCTTCTCCAGAATGTTCTTAGGGGGTAGAAAGTACTATATAAAGATATAGAATCATTTGTAAAAGGTGTCTTGGAAATTATTTGTAATCTGATCTCTACTCTGATGGAGCTTTCCCCCTCGAAGAGGCAAAGGAAAATCGCTTCCATATCAATAAGATATCATATTTTGTTCATATTGTCCATTGTTCTTTCTAATATGTATTTGAGTAATAATTGTGATTTATGCTTTGAGTATTTCTATTTGGTACATCACAAGTGGTATCAAATCACTTTCTTGGAACCATTTTTAGAGAAAAGTTTTTCAAGCTATAGACGTGTTCTAGTGTTTATAAATAACATATAGATCTATCGTTAAATGGGTAAACCTACAGCCGTGGAAGCATACACGTAGGAACTACGAGAGATTTCACCTTGTTGGAAACCCTTGTAACCCATGTTGGTACCCCTTCAAGTAGTACTTCTTCATACATCACCAACATATGGATTTCACTTCCACATACACTTGAGTATATCATAAGTCATGTAGGTGTCTTGAAACTAGCCCTAGATCAATTGCTTGACCGCCTGACTATTGTAGTGGCACTTAGAACAACACTCAAGAAGATTACTCTCGCGTACCTGGGTAATCAGGTAGTACGACTAAGGGTACTCTTGAACCTCCTTAGTTGGAGCCCTGAGATATCCGGTCAAGTACTATTGTTGGACCCCACAAGTATACTAGAGAGATGTAGCATAGGACAATCCTTTGTTCTTAGGACCCTTACAACCCTAATCCTTGTTGTTGGTCCAAAAACATTATGAAACAAGGGGATTTGTTGAAATTTGGATCATTGGAAACCTTGCTTCGTGCGTCTAGTTTGGGAAATTACTACATAATGTCCAGTATTAAGAATTTGAACATTATGTCAACACAATATTTCTCAGTTCGGAGTATAACTCCACAAAAGTAAAAAAAAGAAAAAAGAGAGTATAAAGTGGACCCACCAACACCCTTGTTTAAGACCTATCTCAATAGAATCTTGTCGTCCTATTGATCATAGTGGTTTCCTTCTTCCATAATCTTTTTTTTATGTGGACCCAGTCACCCCATTATTAACTGCATATCTCAACAACTCCAAAAAGTCGCATTGATCACATTCCTACCACTTTATAGTAAGTCATGTTATGGAACTGCTAGCCCATATCCTTAGGCCCCCTCCCATTCCATTTTGTCTTGTACACCCCCTCTAGATGGCCACCCGAACAGAAGAACTTGACCATTGCATTGTGAACATGGAACAACTATGTGAATCCATGGACACCAAAATCACAAAAACTCATGTTAATACTGACAAAAACTTTTCTACAGTTAATTACCATCACGCTACACTTACTTCCAAGCTAAGTGCATTGTATGGCATAAAGGAAAACCTCTCTACATTTCTCAAAAAATTCACAGACACCAACTGCTCAAAAAAACCCTTACACCAATAAGGATTTGGATTCTCCCACTCCATGGGGCTTCACTCTAACATCCTTGTTCATTATTTGTTCCTTCCTAAAGTGGATGTGAATAAATTTGACAGTTAGGACCCCACTCCCAGGGTCACTCAAATGGAACAATACTTTTTAGTGCATGGCATCACTAATGACTTAACGAAACTTCGTGTTGGTGTATTATATTTAGATTATGAGTGCTAGCAATGGTGGTAATGGCATAATAATTCCCACATAGGTTATATTGCTTGGACTCAATTTGTCACAAATCTTTATGAGCGGTTTGACACTGACACTCATCATTTGGGCCACTTAACCAAGCTTAAATAGTCAGGTATGGTTGAATATTACATCTTTAATTTTCAACAACCATCTTTCCGCATAGAAGACATGTCAGATCCCTTCTTCAAAGCATGTTTTATTAGCGATCTAAAGGAATAAATCAGTGTTCATGTCTTAACGGCTCGTCTTACCACTTAGCTCAAAGCCACTCATCAATCTAGGGAAGAAAAACAAGTGATTAATACTCAAATAAAAAACCAACCTTTATTCCCCACCCCCATCCCACCAATCCTTTTCTTCCCTCTCCTCCTCTCAAGTTCCACAAATTAACTAGGGTTAAAATGGTCGAACATCAACTTAAAGGCCTTTGTTACCTGTGATGACAAATATTTTCTTAGGCACAAATGCAAGGAGTAAAAACTTTTTATGGCCATTTACGAAGACATTTCAAAAGATGATGGTGATTCTCTACCCCAATAACCTTTGCCTCAACCAAATGATGAAATTTTTCCTTTTGATAAAAATGTCGTGGAACCCCTAATCTCCCTCCATGCCTTGATTGGTATTTCAGCTCCCCAAACACATAAATATATCAGCTATATCAAGCACTATAAAGTCATTGTCTTGATTGACAGTGGAAACACCCATAATTTTATTCACCATTGAGTCGCCCAAGAGACACATTGTTATATCCAAGTAGTGAAATTTTTTTATATCATGATTTCTAATGGCGGCTCTGTGAACTGTAGGGGGTGTTGTGAAAATGTGTTCTTTCAAATTGGAGATTATTCTTTGAAATCCCACATGTTTTCCATTGAAATGGGTGGTTGCGACATTGTTCTAGGTGTTGAATGGTTGTGCACATTGGGTCCCATCACCATGGATTTCCAATCATTATACATGAGCTTCCAGCAGGCTAGGCACCATTGCATGCTCCACAAAATCTCTGCATGTTCTCTAGATATTATTGGCTCACATCATATGGAAAAACTCCTCAAAAAAGGCCAGTCTTACATTATCACCCAGTTTCATGCTATTCAAGCCTTTGAGATCACTTCCCAACCTAGTCATCCTGACATCCAGTCCCTCTTAACCAAGCACCAATTAGTTTTTGAAACCCTCAAGGCCTCCCACCCTCTTATGGTGTCCATGATCATTCCATTCCCCTTATACTTGGTATCATCCCACCTAATGTTCACCCTTATCACCACCCCTTTGCTTAGAAACGTGAAAGTGAAAATATTGTTCAGGAAATATCAAATATCACCCAAGGTAGAACCCAGAGATTAGATCATGACCATTGGCAGAAGTGTCGTGGACACCGTTAGATCGCGTTGAAGTGATCGTCGAGACTAAACGGTCGGGATTAGACCTCTAAGTTGAAGTGAGTGCATTTCGAGAATGACGACGAAAAAAATTCAAGTTTAATCGAGAGTCGTTGATTGGTGAATGGGAGAGATAGAATATCAACCGTAGATTGCCATAGGTCCCACCTGATCGCTTTAGAAGAGTTTAAGGGGACAAGCATTAATCACCATGCAAGTTAAAGGCACCGATGTGATCAGAGTCATTGGATGTCAGGGTTCGAGAGCTGTTGGATCCAGAGACTGGACTCATCAGAGTTCGTCGTTGGAGCTTGAGGATGGGGGTGAATTATGTCTTAGTGAAGGAGAGGGAACCCCGATGATGATGAAGAAGGGTCCCAAGAGAATGAAATCATTGAATCGAAGAGCCAAGTGGCATGCACCACATCAGTTCCACATCGGATGACACAAGTGATAGGTAGTCACGCGAATGCCACATGGCAATGAGTTGTATTTGATAATTGGAACCCCATAAAACTTCAGAAGGTTATGCCTTTTGATAAAGATCTCAAATTTAGGCATGATTATAGTCATTGGGAACCTCTTGGCAAGTTGAATCCATCCACGAGGGTTTTTGAGAGAGATGAATCCCTTTGGAGAAAGAGAATGTTTGACACCCCATCAACGTAAGTGAGGATTAGGGAGTTGGGTGCATTGCATCAGATAAATCTGCTTGAATTGGATGAAGAAGGTTCCAATTGGTTGAAACCATGTGCCATCCTTAAAAAATGAGAGCACAGTCTCCACTGACGCAGGATCCAAGAAGTTTTAGTACAATGGAAGGATACACAACCATAAGGGAAACAACAACCATTCTACAACACTTTCCACATCTTAAGCCTTGAGGACAAGGATGCTTTTTAAGGGGGGGGGGATGTTACAGTTGATGAGCCTCAATATTTCCTATCTTAAGGGTTGATCATAGACACATTTTTCACCATGATATGACTAATTTTCTTTTTGACCATATTTAATAATAATTCATGAGTACTTTTGTATGTTGCTTAGAGAATACATTTTTGAGGTGAAATGTTATGTGTATAGTACATTTTTTATCTAATGCCTATGGTAAAGAATGTGTGTAGAATCAAACATGTTGAACCCCTTAAGGAAAGGAGAATTTCAAGAATCAAGGGACCTTGTTCCCCTGAGAGCGCTTCCATACAAGAATTAAGGGACCTTATCCCCACTTACCCTGAAGAGCGTTGTCAGTTCACTAATGATCACTCCTTGCAAGCAACAGTTTGAAAATCAGAGGAGATCGGCTTAGATATGTTTATTCCCCATTTTCCTCTTCAATTCAAGTAAAGAGGTTGAGTCTCAAGTGTATAAATAGACCTCTAGTATAGGGGAAAAAGGGGGAGAGACAAATTGTTGACATTGTGTTAAGTTTTGTTAAGAAGACTCTTTTTTTGAAGACTTGGAGCTTTTCTCTTGATGTACTATTGATTTTGATGAAATAAAGATGATCTGGATTTTATGAGAAGAACGAAATGAATACAAATTATTAAAAGATGCTTAACATAGAATAACAGAGATACAATAAAACCGGTTTTCTATTCAATAAGGAAATAAGTTGAAACTGTAAAATGCAGCAGGAAACAAGCTTGTTGGAATGGTGGCGGCTTATCTCTAAGAAGAGATGTGACGACTGCGCTCATTCGCAAGAAGATGATTACAATGAGGCTCTGATGTCCTTTTTACAATAAATAGGAATGTCAAAAACCCTAGACATCCAAAAACCCAACCCTAGGAAGTGAAGCGCCAAAAGTCACGTGGGCCCCATTTGGGTAAGTTAGTACATCAACTTCCTGGTGTCATAACTTTTGTGTACGATCTCTGTTTTAGGTGCACGATAGCCCGTTTGAAAGGTATCATCGAAGAAATTCATTTTGGGGGCTCAATCAGAGCCTTTGTCCATTATTGAGAAGATCGATCCCGAAAAACCTTCATTTAGGCCCTCAAAATGGCCTCGGAAGTTAAAAACTGCCAAAAATAGTAAATTGCCAGAATATCCAGAAAACTGTTCTGAGGTAGTTGGAAAAGGTGGGTGGCCACCGATATCCCCCTAGATCAATCCTACCTCCTTAGGAATAAATGGTATCCATTACGTTGAGTTCCCCCATCAGATGAGGGAATTTCTGTTGAATTTGGCCCCGGGTGAGCTACTTGCCTTGGTGCAGGAGATGCCCTGCTTTAACAACTCGATAAAGCTGGATATTTTGCTGTCGAATGCCCTTGATCTGTGTGTCCACAATCTGATCATTGGATTCCTTTTACATGCAATCAAGGTTGAGCTATGTTGGTGTCAACTTCTCTGTTATCTTTGAGGTGTCCAATAATGGTGGGAAATATGGTCGAAGGAGAGCCATGTTGAAGACTGGGTGCAGGCCAAGGAAAGGGGGAATGTTGAGCTCAAAAGCATTGTCACCTACAACCTTGGAGATGGTATAAAACCCATAACGGAGTGGGTGAAGATTTCGATGGGGCCCTGTAAGGCATTCTTTCTGCAAGTGCAACCAAACTTTGTCTCCCACCTTAAACTTATGTGGCACCCGATGTTGATCATGTGATTCGAAAAGATCTTTTAATGACTGTGGTTGAGTTATTAATTGCATGTGTTAATTAACCATTTATGAAGCTGAATGAAAGAGGATCAATTTAATGAAGAAACATAGAAGCCATAAAACAATATATAGAACTGAACTGAAGAAATAAGAACAACAAACCATAACAAGAGAAGTGATAACGAAGTTCAACACAAAATTGCCTACGTCTCCGGGCCTTTGTCTTAGTGGGGGAGGCTTCTTTATTGCTGTTCAAATATCAATAAGTACATCGCAGTAGTGCCATAAGGTTACAATACTGATTTGGTCATGTTCTTCCAGATCTCTAGAACCTAGCAGAAGAAACGACGCGCAAAACGGATGACTGGAGCTCCCAGAAATGGCCCGCAAGCGTCTGCTCCTCAACAACTTCCCTGCATAAAAATGGCTTTGGCTTGGCTTTGATTCAACATAACTATGATCTAACTGTCCTCCATGGCCTCAAACAAGCCTGATTTTTATAGATCTGAAGTTGGTTATCATTCCCCAACTTCCTCCCAAAATCTGGGCTCAAAGAGAGTCCAATATCTCCCAATAATGGCCAAAATCCACTATTATAGGCTTAAAAACAATAAAAAATCCAAACTGTATAGTTAAAAACCCACTTTATGCAATAATAAAGGGCCTAGCCCCCTAGACTGTTGCGCACCCCCCTATTAATGGTCATATGGCATCTTAATATGGCCAAGCCCCAGCCCCCTGCATGTTGAACACCTGGTCGCATGAGTGGTAAGTGTAACAACCCTTAACCAAGGGCTATATTCGCGCTGACTTGTTGGTTGAAAGAAAACCCCAACGCCCTTATTCCTGGTGGTCATATGTAACAACGAAAACCATGGGCTGGGGCTTAGCCCCAGCCCCTTTCTGCCCTCCATGCACAATACATACAATTTATTAAAAATTAAACAACAATATTACAATTAATATGCATGGCACATTGGTTATCGGGCCATTGTTAAGGCTTTACGTTGGTGGGGAGGTCGTCGATTCAATTCTTGTGCACTCCAACAATAATTTTTCCAATGAACCTAATGTCCAACCAATGGGTGCCATGTGGCTACCCATGTTTGGGCCACGTGGCACCCCACCATTTGTTGTCCACCGATGCCATGTGTCAACATGTTATTGGTCCCTGTCACTGTCCAGTCATCCTGCTGTCGTGCTGCCACATGTCACTATGTTGATGTTAGCATGGTGATGTCATGCTGACGTTAGCATTGACTTTTTTCCAGTTTGATCGTTGACCTTTTAGCTATTTGGAAAAGTGGTCAGAGTGCGATAACTTTCACATACATCGTCTGTTTGAGAAAGTAAATATATGGTCGGAATTAGTGCGACGAGACGGTCGCAATGGAATTGGTTTCATTAAATTGTGAGAACTTTCATTTTTGAGCCTTTTTTTTGGACATGGAAGCCTTTTGGATCTGATTCTGGATCACACCTCCCCACTAAGGACCTTTTTGTCCCCAAAAGGTTACTAACCAATCAACAAGCTCGGGATAGGCCACCCGACTTGTCCTCTGTCTCTGAACTCTGTCCTGTGCACCTGTCTCATCAAGATCAACTGTAACACAATCATGGCAACTAACAGCATATTGTTAGCCATTTGAACCCTGTTACATCTTACCGAAGCCACTATCATCCATGTAGACAACATTACTAATGATAGCATAAAAAAGACGACTGCAAATGAGCTGATGTACTTATAATATTTGCACGACATGAGCTTATTTTGAAGCAACCTGTGATTGATTTTCCATTCAACAATCATTTCCTGTTCTTGCTTAAGATCGATTACTTCATTTGAAACAATTGTTGGTTTGTTGCTTGCTTGAACTGTCTGCTTTAATTGTTCCATTGTTTGAAGTGTTTTATTTGCCTTAACATGATGAGCATGAACCACATATTCTTGACTTGCTTTGGTTAATTGATATTGATTCTTTGTCCTGTAGAAGATTGCCTTACGATCATATAAGTATGGACTACTTAAGACCATTCCACATTCACTTAACGACACTACATCACATGTTACCTCGTCCACATACTTAGATGAAATTGCAAATTTGACTGTGCACTGTTTTGTTATGTGCATTTGATGATGATTGTTTATCCATTTAAGTGTGTAAGGCTTATGATGTACTTGTGTTTTTAACCCCAATTGCTTAACCAATTATTTTGAGATTAGATTAGCTTGAGATCCACTATCGATTAATGTGTCTATCTTAGTGTGTTGCATGATGGTCCTTATATGAAACAAGTTACTTCTACAATCAATGGCTTCACCAATTTTACCTATCATACCAACCAATGAGATCTTTGATTCATCACCTGAATCCGATCCCAAGTCTGTGGGTCTTGTTGTCGCTGCAATTGTTCGCCTTCCCTTCTTTTCCTTGAACCACTTTGGCCTCTTTTCGAGATGCAACTGCCAACATTTGTCCTCATCATGCCCCTCTTTCTTGCAATGCTTGCAAGAGGGCTTCTCGTCCTTTCTTGCCACTACATTTGAATTCTTTCCATGCCATTTCCTCTTGTCCTCTTTCCTTGAAGATGATGATTCTGCTGATACACCTGCTTTTCCTGCTGCAATGTATGTCGCTTGAACAGAAACCTCATCAAGGTTAGTCTGTCCAAACATGAATACAATGTTTCTAATATGTGCAAGTAAACCTCCTATACACTTCATAAGGTTTTCTTGTGTATGTAAAGAGATATCTAACATCAATGGCATTTTTCAAAAGCCATCTGTATACTCTTGCATTGTTTGTCCTTTTCTTAGTTTTAAAGATTGCCATTCAATTAATGCTTTTTATTTATAAACCAAAGGATATAATTGTTTCCTAAGTGCAGAAATGAAGTTTTGCCATGATGGAAATACATTACCCACTTGTTACGTTCCGTTTTGCAACTTGCTTTGCCACCAGATGAGAGTTGTACCTGCAAGTCTCAAAGATGCCAACTTGATTTGTGTGGCCTCATCCTTGATCTGTTGCACACTGTAGTAAACCTCCATCTGCTTGACCCAATTGTCAAGTCTCTCTGCATTTACTTCACCATCATATATGGGTAACTCAAATTTAACATCAAGTTTGAATAATGGCATTTCATTCTTATGTTTATGAACATGTTTCTTTGCATTGGATTTAGAACTTGAACTTGAAGAAGAAGGAGAAGAAGGAGGTGGTGATGGAGGTGAAGGAGGAATCTAAGGAGGATCCTCTTCCTCTTCACTTTTTCCCTTTGAAGATTTCCCAAGAATTGGTCTCTTTCGTTCCAAGTAATCCTCGTACAAAACTTTCACCATCTCCGACATAGCAAGGAAAGTTTTTTGAAACTCTTTCTCATCAAAAGAAAGTCCATCTTCTGATGCCATCTTCTCGTTGTGAGAAGCTCTCTTTCTCAATCCAATTAATGGATTCTTTGCAACAAGCTCACCTTCACCACGTTGTAGCTTTTCCCTGGTTAACATGCAATACTCAAATCCAAATGTCAACTAGCTCTGATACCACTTGATTCGAAAATATCTTTTAATGACTGTGGTTGAGTTATTAATTGCATGTGTTAATTAATCATTTATGAAGCTGAATGAAAGAGGATGAATTTAATGAAGAAACATAGAAGCCATAAAACAATATATAGAATTGAATTGAAGCAATAAGAACAACAAACCATAACAAGAGAAGTGATAATGGAGTTCGGCACAAAATTGCCTATGTCTCCGGGCCTTTGTCTCAGTGGGGGAGGCTTCTTTATTTCTGTTCAAATCTCAATAAGTACATCACAACAGTGCCATAAGGCTACAAGAATGATCTGGTCATGTTCTTCCATATCTCTAGAACACAACAAAAGAAACGACACACAAAACAGATGACCGGATCTCCCAGAAATGGCCCGCAAGCGTCTACTCCTCAACAACTTCCCTGCATAAAAATGGATTTGGCTTGGCTTTGCTTCAGCATAAATCTGCTCTGACTGTCCTCCATGGCCTCAAACAGGCCTGGTTTTTATAGATCTGAAGTTGGTTATCATTCCCCAGCTTCTTCCCAAAATCTGGGCTCAAAAAGAGTCCAATATCTCCCAATAATGGCCAAAATCCACTATTACAGGCTTAAAAACAATAAAAAAATCCAAACTTTATAGTTAAAAACCCACTTTCTGCAATAATAAAGGGCCTAGCCCCCTATACTGGTGCGGGGCCCTATTAATGGTCACATGGCATCTTAATATGGCCAAGCGCCAGCCCAAAGGGTTGTGCGCTGGCCCCCTGCATGTTGAACACTTGGTCGCATGAGTGGTAAGTGTAACAACCCTTAACCAAGGGCTATATTCACGCTAAATTGTTGGTTGAAAGAAAACCCCCGTGCCCTTATTCTTGGTGGTCATATGTAACAACAAAAACCACGGTTCACCCTCCATGCACAAGACATATAATTTATTAAAAATTAAACAACAATATTATCAATTAATATGCATGGCGCATTGGTTTTCGGGCCATTGTTAAGGATTTATGTTGGTGGGGAGGTCGCCGGTTCAATTCATGTGCACTCCAACAATAAATTTTCCAATGAACCTAATGTCCAACCAACGGTTGCCACGTGGCAGCGCATGTCTGGGCCATGTGGCACCCCACCATTTGTTGTCCACCGATGCCACATGTCAACATGTTATTGGTCCCTATCACTGTCCAATCATCCTGTTGCCATGCTGCCACATGTCAATATGTTGATGTCAACATGGTGATGTCATGCTGACGTCAACATTGACTTTTTGCTAGTTTGACTGTTGACCTTTTAGCTGTTTGGGAAAGCGGTCAAAGTGCGATAACTTTCGCATACAACGTCCATTTGAGAAAGTAAATATATGGTCGGAATCAGCGCGACGAGACGATCACAATGGAATTGGTTTCATTCAATTTCGAGAAATTTCATTTTTGAGCCTTTTTTTTGGACCTGGAAGCCTCCTGGATCTGATTCTGGATCATCATGCCACTGCTTGTACTTGGCATTAGACTTCTGTAGAATATCATGAACCTGTTGGCGGATGTGTTGGATCCACTCAATGAACCAGGTGGCTTTGTTAGCTTCTGGTGGAGCAGGGGATGAGTCGGCTGAGGTGGTCACTAGGGGTAGTGCAACATCCATGGGGCCCAATGGTTGGAATCCTAACCCCACTTGAAAGGGGTTGTGGCCAGTTGAATTATGCAAGGCTCGGTTGTAGCTATGTTGGACATAGGGAAGACTCTCATCCCATGTGCAGGGGTGTTTTGAATTGTACATGCACATGATATGTACGATCATCCGATTGCAACCTCAATTTGGTCGTCTGCCTAGGGGTGGAAGGTAGTGGATTTGGTGAGCTTGGTATCCAGCAGTGACCAGAGGCTCGACCAAAATGTGTTGAGGAACTGATTGTCACAATATGAGATAATGGTTTATGGAATCCCAAAATGTACCCATACTCGTTCAAATAAGAGCTTGGCAGTGACTTCTGTTGTGATGTTCTTCTTGCAAGCGGCTAGAATCGCCATCTTGGAAAAGTGATCAAAAAACACAAAAACACAGTCATTTCCCCTCTTGGTGGATGGGAGGCCCGACATGTAGTCCATTGAGATGGATTCCCACGACCTGTCAGGAGTAGGAAGAGGGGTGTACAGGCCCTGTTTCTTGGTGGTTGGTTTGGCAGTCGCACAGGCGGTGCAGGACCTGATATATTTGTTGACATCCTATTGAAGTTTCGGCCAGTAGAAATGTTTCTGCAGCACTGCCACTATCTTTTTGACGCCAAAGTGTCCTGCCACCTGACTGTAGTGAGCTTCCCAAATCAGCTTAGCACGCTCGCTTGATGGAACACAGATATGGCCCACACGGCACAACAATCCATCTTGAAGATGGAAATTAGCGACCACTGAGTTGGCGACCAACATTTGATAGGTGGTGGAGAAGTCAGGGTCTGTCTCGTAGAGGTGGGGCCATCTAGAGGTCTCATGGCCGCAAGAGTCTAGCACCGTGGTGAGTGCCGCAATTGGAGGTCGATTGAGGCAATCAACAACTCGGTTGGTACTTCCTATTTTATACTTGATGTTGAGGTGGAACTGTTGTAATTATGTGGACCACTTCTGATGGTGATCATTCTACAATTTACCTTGGGTCTGCATGAACTGTAATGGCTTGTGATCAGTGTGGATGACTATCTCCTTCCCAAGAATGTAATGTCTCCACTGGTGGTAGGATTGCACAATGGAGTACATTTCTTTATCGTAAGTAGGGTACTTATGTACATCATATGATAGTGCCTCACTATGATATGCCATGGGGTGGCCATGTTGAGTGAGAATGGTGCCCACAACATAGTCTGAAGCATCTGTCTCAATCTCAAAGGGATGTTGCAGGTCTGGTAATGAAATTATTGGGGATGAGCACAAACGCTTCTTTAAGTCATTGAAGGATTGTTTTTTGGAAAGGAACCACACAAATTTTGCCTTACCTCCACCCTTGGTTACTTAGTTGAGGGCCCATGCAATATGAGAGAATCCCATCACGAACCTGCAATAGAAATTGGCGAGGCCCAAGAAGCTCTGAAGTTCAGCAAGTGTGGTTGGGGTTGGCCAGTCACGGATGACCTGGATCTTGGTTGGATCCACATGCACACCATGCTGATCAACGACGTAGCCTAAGTAATGGACCTTGTCCATGTCGAAGGAGCATTTTTCCAAGTTTGCATATAGTTTGTGTTGTCATAGGGTGTGTAGAACCTACTGAATATGTTGCAAGTGTTTCGTCCAAGTCTTGTTGTAGATGAGGATATCATCCAGATACACCACTACAAAAGTATTGGTGAAAGGTCGTAGGATATTGTCCATCATCCTCATAAAATTTGTTCGAGCATTTTTCAAACCAAAGGGCATGACCAACCATTCAAAAAGACCTTCTTTTGACTTGAAGGTGGTCTTCCATACATCTGTCTGTTATATTGAGACCTGGTGGTATCCAGACTTCAGGTCAATCTTACTGAAGTATTTGGCCCCCGTGACCTGATCAAGGTGTTCGTCAATTCAGGGAATCGGGTACCAGTTTCAGACTGTGATTTTATTTAGGGCTTGGTAATCAATGCAGAGTCGCCAGGTATCGTATTTATTCTGCACCAACACGATTGGGCTCTCACAAGGCGGTGAGATGGGATATATGTCTCCCTTGTGGAGCAGTTCTTGGATTTGCCTCTTGATTTCCTTGTTTTCTAACAGAGACGGCGATAGACTGGTCTATTGGCTAGCAGTGCGCTTGGGGTCAGATCAGTGGGATGCTTGACCTGGCAATGAAGTGGTAACCCGGTAGGAGAGGAGAAGATATCTGAGTATTCTTCCACGACCTTATCCACTTGCTTCTGTTGTGTGGAGATATCGGTCACGGAGGCCCCGGATGTGGCCGCGATCTTTTGCTCACTTTGAGAGTGAATCAGGAAGAAGACAAATTTCTCGGTCTAAGAGATGAACTTCCTGCATTGCTTGACAAAGATCAAGGAAATGGCACTAGGAGGGACTGCCTCGGGTATCCTGTACAATTTCTTGTTCAAAGTAATAATAACACTATGGGGCCTAAACTCATATACAACATGATGTTTCCATAAATAAGGTTGGCCCAAAAGAGCATTACAAACTTTGAGAGGAGCAACATCACACAATAACTCGTCTTTGAAGGGCTTGATGTCGTATGATAATCGACACTGTTGGATGACACAAAGATCGCTTGGTGGAGCCATCCAATGGTGTAGGGTTCTGGGTGCGACATTGTTGGCAAGGCTAGCCGCTTGACGACCTCTGCTGAGATGAGGTTCTTTTGGCTACCGCTATCAATGATGAAGTGCAGTGGGGTGCCTTTTACCCACATCTGTGAATGGAAGAGGCGCTCGCCTTCTTCTGGCTCGTCTGGTTCACCAGGCTGGAGCTTGGTGGTAGCAACATTGGCACTGGGTTTCACGTCAATAATTCATCTTCCCCTTTCTAGTTTTGACTCAGAGTCAAAATCTGCATCTAATTCAGAGTCTTTCACTTCGGCCACTAGCAAATACTTTGAGCGATAGTCAATAGTGTTATGCCAAGGTCTCTTATGGAAGTCGCACCACTTCCCGGTATCTTTCTTTGTCTTTCTGGTGCCCTTCTTTTCTTGCGGCTTGGACTGGTTGTCCTGATACTATCCATATTTTCTCTGTCCTTTGTTCTGTGGTTTGGGGCCACCCCTTCCTAGCTTTTGTTGTGCGGGGTTCCGAGGCCCAAATTGTTGCGTCTTTTGTTTGAACTTCGGCTCTATTTTGACGGCATATCAGTAGGGCACGCACAAGGACGAGATGTCCAGAAATTCCATTCCTTTCTAGATGTATCTATGCAGAGCACCATGATACTTGAGAACTAGTTGTCGCTCTGAATATTTGATACCCAACTTAGTGTGCAAGGTATGGAAGATATTTGTGAACTCTAGAACTGCTTGGTCTCTTTCTTGTCGCAGTGTGGTCCATTTGGTATACAAGTCATCATAACTTCCGATAGGGTAGTATTGTTTCTTAATAACATCCATGAAGGATTCCCAAGTGGCAGTGACTATAATTAATGAGGGTTCCTCTATTTCCTTTTGCTCACAGAAAGTTTCCCACCAATCTTTGACACGGGTAACGACTTTGAGGAGTGCAAAAGTAATATTTTCTCTATTCAAAAAGTTATGGACAAAAAAATACCCTTCTAGTATATTCAACCACTTGTCTACAACATCTGCATCTATCTGACTTTCAAATATAGGAATATCGAAGTTGATTTTTACCTTGAAGGTGGCAATGCCTCCACTTGAGGAATATGTGTCGCCTTTTGGTAGTCGCCGAAGGATTTGCGCGAAACTATCCATCATCTCGTTCGTCTATTGCGTGAGGGATTCCTCAAGCAAAATATTGAAAGGATATCCTATCTCGTCATCTTTCTTTTCTTCTACCATGAGAGATCACTTGGGCGTGCAAGAGATTTTGTCCTCAAGGGAAACAAGCTCGAGACCCAATTCTTTGTACCCTGACCTCGTTGGGGACATGCATTAAGACAACAAGGAGCAGACTGCTCTAATACCACTGATCCAGATTTTATGAGAAGAAAAAAATGAATATAGATTATTAAAATATGCTTAACACAGAATAATGAAGATACAGTAAAACTGGTTTTCTATTCAATAAGGAAATAAGCTAAAACTGTAAAATGCAGCAGAAAAAAAACTTGTTGGAATGGTGGCGGCTTATCTCCAAGAAGAGATGTGACGATTGCGCTCATTCACAAGAAGATGATTACAATGAGGCTTTGAAGACCTTTTTACAATAAATATGAATGTCAAAAAACCTAGACATCCAAAAACCTAACCCTAGGAGATGAAGCGCCAAAAGTCATGTGGGCCCCTTTTGGGTAAGTTAGCACATCAACTTCTGAGAGTCGTAACTTGTGCATACGATATCCATTTTAGGTGCACGATAGCCCGTTGGAAATGTATCATCAAGGAGATTCATTTTTGGGGCTCAATCAGAGCTTTTGACCATCATTGAAAAACTCAATCCCGAAAAACCTTCATTTAGGCCCTCAAAATGGCCTCGGGAGTTAAAAACTGCTAAAAATAGTAAATTGCCAAAATTGCCAGAAAAATGTTTTGAGAGAGTTGGAAAAGGTGGGTGGCTACCGATATCCCCCTAGATCAAAATATGACTATGTTATTATCTTATTAGAGTTTCATTAAGGTTCTTGTGCTTCTTGGGTAGGGCTCACTCAAGAGGGCTCAAGGACCCTGTTGCAATTTCTCTTTTTCTTGCATATTAATGTGTTATCAACTAGTCTTTTATTTTCTCTTGAAGATTAAGATAGTCATTCATGATAATCTTTGATTTCTGTCAGTTTTTTATTAGTTGTTAGCTTCAGCGGGTCTCCTGTAGAAAGAGTTAACAACCTATTGGGATGCACATGGGTGTCTTCTCAAGGCTGAAAACCTCAGTTCTACCTCATTATATTTCAATCTAACTTTGTCAATGCTTTGAAAGACTTCTGCAATCTTCTTAGGAATCTTTTGGACATCCTTTAGAAGTTTCCTGTAGGAATGTTACAGTTCTTGTAGAACTGTTATAGTTCTTGTAGAACTGTTATAGTTCATGTAGAAACTTCCTGTAGGGTTGTTTTGGCTCTAGTTTCTCAATTTCTATTAATCATCTTTTTATGAAAGTTGCAATCGACAATAAGATAATATATGATTTGATGTTGACTCAATGGTTAGGAATAAATTAGTTCATTTAGTCTATGCAATAGTTGAGCTTCTTTAATTGCAATTTCCTGTCATACAATAGAATTAGTTTCATGTTTTACATTCAATTTTTTTTTTTTCATGGTTCAACATGCTTTATTTTATACCAATAGATTAGATCTCCTTTACTAAAATATAACTCAACTATTCTTTCAAGTTGGTGTGCTTTCATTCATGCAATATTTCAAAATCTTTTTCTACAATTCAATTCCTTGCACAAATTCGTGCATTTAGCCCCTTGATCAATCTCAAAACTATACTACTTTCAATGCATTCTTCATATACTTTGCACAACACCTCTTAAGTTTGTACGAACGTCGGGTTGACAAATAAAGTAACAAGCCAAGGAGGTTGTAGAATTATTGTTGCTATTCCTAGGCCCATCACTTTTTAGCGCCTTTATCGAGGAGGTGCTAAAGTCTGCACATAATTTTCATTTTTTATTTTTTTTTGTGTGACTTGGAGGAGTACGAACGATACCTCAGTCACAAGGCCAACCTCACTATAGAATTTTTGTAGTGTAAAATCTCAAGTGCTTTCACTTCGAGTGAGTATTGATAGCTCCTTGTCACATTCTTTGCATCTTAGGATTATAAAGGAAAAAAATAGTTTCATTTCCTTCACTTTTATGAATGACTCAACCTAGAGATAGGAAAGGAATTTTTTTTATGAAAAATAGGTCCAAGTAATCCAAAAATTTGTCTTGAAACAAGTGAAAGTTTCTTGGAAAGCTAAGTTAGAGAATTTGAAAATCTTCCAGACGAAGGTCAATCTCCCTCACCTCGTACCATGGCTAGTGAAGAAGAGATTGTATAAGTACTTGAGTTTCCCACATGGGAAACCAATGGAGAAACTAAGATGAAAAACATTAATCCTTCTACCTTGCCTCATTTTCATGGTCTTGTTTCTGAATATCCCAATACCTTCTTGTTTAAGTTTGCAGTTATATGCAAGACATATGATTATACTATGATTATACATCTCAAGAGAAAGAACTTTCAGGAGAACTCAAGGATGTGTCGTTTTTAAATATATTTATCAAAGAAGAGTGCATTAGATGGCCAAGGAGAAAAAGAAAATACATACCTACAATAAATGTTACATGACAACTAGCTGACCTTATGATCGGGAAAATAATTGTACCTAAGTACTTAGATCCAGGAAGCCCTTTAGTGAATGTTCGCATCAACAAATCATTGATCCAAAATACTCTCATAGATTTAGGGGTTGCCATAATTGTTATGACCAAAGATACCATGTTAAAACTAAACGTTCATGGATTCTTAAGAGACACCCCCACCGTCCTCCAATTTGTAGGGAGATCCACAATCAAGCCTAAGGGGATGTTGGAAGATATAATGCTCTCTATTGATTCTTGGGAATATCCTACTGATGTTTTAGTCCTCCAAACCAAGTCTCCTGCAAGCCATCAAGGATGTGCCCTTTTTCAATAGATTTATCAAAGAAGAGTTCATTAGAAGGTTGAGGAGAAAAAGAAAATACATCTCTACAATAAATGTTATAGGACAACTAACCGACCTTATGCTCGGGAAAATAATTGTACCTACGTACTTGGATCCAAGAAGCCCTTTAGTGAATGTTCACATCAATGAAACCTTGATCCAAAATACTCTCATAGATTTAGGGGTTTCCATAAACTTTATGACCAAATATAGCATGTTAAAACTAAACATTCAGGGATTCTTAAAAGACACCCCCACCATCCTCCAACTTGCAGACAGATCCACAGTCAAGCCTGAGGGGATGTTGGAAGATACAATACTCTCTATTTATTCTTGGGAATATCCTACTGACTTTTTAGTCCTCCAAACCAAGTCTCAATTCAATGGGTACCCTCTTATATTGGGGAGGCCTTGGCTGGCCACAGTAGATGCATACATCGGTTATAGGGAAAGAAACATGACTATCATTGAAGATCAATCCCAAAAGCAGTTTTTTCTTTATCCCCCTTCCCAACCTTTATTAACAAAAAACCTTCCAATGTGGGTAGAAGAAGAAGAATACCCAATCCAAACTACTTCCTATCTTACCTACACAATTAGCACAACCTTGGCTAATAGAAAATTGACAAGGACACTTTCCTTGTAAATTTTCTGCAAAACCAATACTCTGTTGATGAGATAATGGAAGGGATGAATAATAAACTAAAATATGAATTATCTGCTAATAATAAAACAAAAATATGGGCATAACTATTCACAACTGAAATTGAAGAACCCTCTATCAAAAACATAGAGATCAACCCTACAAAAACACTCAAAACCAGCACAAAACTTACCAATCAACAAGAAAAAAAGTTATTAGATGTGATGAAAAGAAACATTGAAGCCTTTGCATGGGATTATAAGGATATGAAAGGCATACATCCTTCCATATGTACTCGCCATATTTATATCAAAGAGGATTGGAAACCTATTAGGCAGCCTCAAAGAAGGATGAACCTTGCATTGAAAGACATAGTTAAACAAGAATTGGAAAAGTTGTTAAATGTCAGATTCATATATCCAATTTTATATAGTGAGTGGGTCTCTGTTACACATTATTTTCGTCACCCTTATGACCGTTAATAATGTAAACCTATCCTTTCTCTTTAGAAGGATCGGTGGCCTAAATTTCTGAAGAAAGAAGGGAGAAGAACTTTGCCTGAGAGAAAAAGTTGTCTTTTCCTTTGTAAAAACCCTATTAAGGAGGATCGTCGCACCCTGCCCAGTTATAGGGGTGTGAAAATCCTGGATCGTCGCATGCTGCACTAACTGGGCCTGCAACGTCGTCGCTCTCTGCTCAATTCTAGGGGTGCGACGATTTTCGTACGTGGGCAAAATGAGCATCTTCTCGATGCTTCTAGAAGGAGAAGATTATGTGGTGAGGTGGCCTCCATTTGGTTTGGATCTTACTCTCTTTTATGATTTAGTGGGATCATACTAATCTCCTCACTTTATCCTCTTCAACTTATAAAAGGAGAGGAACTCTCATGGAGAAAGTTGGCTAGAGCTTGTAGATCAGAAATTTGGCTGAGATTGTTAGCTTGGTTATAGTGGCTTTGAGCTTTGCTTTGTCAAGATAGATTGTGAGTGACTTTCAGATCTATAGTCACAAAATCTGTGGATCAGAAGTGTGTGGGAAGCAAGGTACTGTTGGAAGGGACCTTGCAACATCAAGGCTTTGGTTGTAATCTCCACTTTCATTATTATATGATACAGTGATATGTTTCTTTCCCATAAAACTCATCTTGTTTTATTGTATGATTCCTTGATCATATACATAGGTTCTCATTGAGTATATTATTACTTTCACTTTGGTTGGCTTGTGTTCCCTTGCAGTTCCAATATCACAGGAGCACTAGAGTGGATCTAGGATGACAACGACAAGAGGAAGCGATATTTAAACACTATGTTTCCCACCTCTTGTTTGATAGTAAACTCAATGATTAGAGCTTAGGGAAAGCGTCATATTCTGTTCTATTTTGTTCTAGATCTAGGTGGATCTAGAGAGATCTATTTATGTCCGCATTTACCAACAAGTCCGATAACAGTATCTCCACTAGTTATTGTCTTGAAAAAGAATGGGAAATGGAGGATATGTATGGATTACCAATAGCTAAAAAAATCTACAAGGAAATATAATTTCCCCTTACCCTTCATTGACCAAGTCTCAGATGTCCTAGATGGGAAAGAATATTTTTCATTCCTAGATGGATTTAGTGGATACAACCAAATTCAAATAAGTCCTGAAGACTAGGACAAAACAAGCCTTAGGTGCCCTGGGGCACATTTTCTTATAAGGTCCTTCCATTTAGCCTATGTAATGTCCCAACCACATTCCAGAGAGAAACACTCAACATCATTTCAAAACTCAGAGATCTATATGGATGACTTCACCCCTTATGGAAACTCATTTGATGAAGCCTCAGATAATCTAGATAAGGTTCTCCAAAGATGCAAAGAAGTGAACCTCTCCCCTAGCAATGACAAATGCAATATGATGATGAATGAATGGATTGTGTTAGGACACCATCTATCCTCCATAGGGATTGAAGTAGACATAAATAAAGTCAAAATAATCACACTACTACCTACTCCTCCAAAACCAAAAGATATCAGAAGTTTTCTTGGACATGAAAGATACTACATGAGATTCATCAAGGACTTTAGTAAGATAGTTTCTCCTCTATTTACCCTACTATCCAAATATATAGATTATTGTTGGACTCTAAATTGTCAACAAGCATTTGAAACAATAAAATAAAGACTCTCATCTGCTCATGTACTACAGGGTCCTAATTTGACTCTTCTCTTTCATATTCATATTCATATTGATGCATCAAATAAATCTGTAGGAGTAGTCTTGGGACAAAATGAAGATAAAAATCCCTATACAATTTATTTTATAAGAAAAAACTTTTTTGGTGTAGAGCTAACTACATTGTTATAGAAAGAGAATTTTTAGCAGTAGTCCATGCTCTCAACAAGTTTAGACATTATCATACAAGGTATAAATTTTTTGTACATAATGATCATGCTGCCATTATATATTTGATGAATAAACCTGACATCAATGGTAGAATAATCATATGGCTTTTTTTATTACAACAATTTGATCTAACCATTCTTGATAATCCTGGGAAGTAGAATGTTGTAGATTTTTTTCCAGGTTAAATTTTCCTATCGAAGAAGGCATGATTGATGATCATTTCCCGGGTGAACACCTCTTTGAAATACCAACATAGACCCCCTAGTTTGCTAATATAGCCAATTATCTTACAACATGGAGGCTTCCTCAACATTTTTCCTAACGAGAAAGATGCAAAATTGTCAAGAAAAACACATCCTATACTTGGGTAGCAGGGTATCTATTCAAACTTGGCCCATACCAAGTCTTGAGGAGATGCATGAGAGAAGATGAGGTGCATGATATCCTCCATGCCTTTCATGATGAACCATGTGGAGGACACTATCCAACAAAGAGAAGACCCTACAAGATATTGCAAGTTGGATACTATTGGCCGACCCTACACAGAGATGCTCAACAATACACCTCACACTGTGTTGAATATCAAATGATGGAAAATCCTACAAAGATAAATGAAATACCCTTGTAGACCAAAGTATCATTGGAACCATTTGAAAAGTGGGGCATAAACTTTATTGGCCCAATTGACCCACCTTTAGGGCAGAAGAAGCACATATTAGTATGTACTGACTGTTTGACCAAGTGGGTTGAAGTAAAGGCTATGAAGGATGCCACAGAACACAATGTCATTGCATTCCTCCAAGAATGCATATTATCAAGATTTTGTTATCCTAGAGAGATATTCACATACCAAGGAGGTTAGTTCACATGCATGCTTATTGAGCAAATCATGTAGCAACACCACATATGTCACAAAAAATCAACACCCTACCACCCACAAGAAAATGAATAGGATGAAGTCACCAACCGGGAGCTGGAAAATATCCTCATCAAAATAATGAGTATGAATAAGAATAACTTGTCAAAGAAACTCATAGAAGCACTATGGGCATACACAATCACATGGAAGACTACTATAGGGCTTAAACCCTTTGAAGTTGTCTACAGTAAGAAATCCACACTCTCCATTGAGTTTGAATATTGTACTTTGAGGACATCATCTAAATTGAATATGGATATACCATCAACACATAAAGATATATTAAATCAACTAAATTCCTTTGATGAGTACCTGATTCAAGCATTCTTCAACACTGAAGTAGTGCAACAACAAAGAAAAGATTGTTGTGACAAGAAAATCAAGCATGGTAAGTTCAAGGAAGGGGACTAGGCCCTATTGTATGATTCAAGATTCAAGGACTTCAAGGGAAAGCTAATGACCAGGTGTCTAGGGCCCTACATTATTGAGAGAAGTCATGATAATGGTTTATTCTAGATTAGAACCATAGATGAAGAAGGAATTACTTTGCTAGTAAATGGATTTAGTCTAAAAGTTAACAACAAACCAATGACAAGGGAGGAGTTTAGAACAACAAAAAAGACACAAAATATGGATGTGATTGATAGCAAAGATTCTCTCAATCCATCCAAATAATGATACATGATCAAAAATGAAAAAAAAAAAGAATAAAATACCTAGTTTAAGACCTCATTGAGGCGTCTAAGACATGTCTTTGATTGAAAACCTTCAAGGAGGCGGCCTCAAATCTAAGAAATAAAGAAATATCCTCATCAAGAAAACCTTCCATAGGTTTGATGAAGCATGACTCTGGTGAAAACTAACAATGGCACCTCTGTCTTGAGAAAAGAAAAAAACAAGAAAGAAAGAAAAAAAAGAAGAATTTGTATAATAACATTTTTGTTTTGCAGGTATAAAAGGACTCCATCTCAGCAACCATCTGCACATGAAATAAGAAATCATCAACCAAGAAGAAGTTAGCAACAATGAATAATCCACAAATATAAAAAAAACAGTAAGCATTTTACAAGTTTTCTACACTTTCACTCATCATTTTCCATACATCACACTTTCCATCTTATCATTCATAAATTTTACTTGTTTTCCTTCATTTATTTACACTTTACATTTCCCAAGTTTTCATTTTTAACCCCCTGTTCCAAGAAGAATGACCTACAAAATCAATCTACAAATTCCTACAGGATCATTCCAAATAAATGGAAGCTAGCTTTCCATTGAATAAAAATCATTACCAACACTAGATCATCATTATAAACATCAATAACATTACTATCATCATCAACACTACTAGCATTAGCAAAATACCAACCTCTAGAATGTTAAAATATTGTGTAACTGCAAAGAATATTCTTATCCCCTTTTGTGGATAAAGTAAAAGATAAAATATATTTGTTATTGATTAGATCAATCCCCTTTTGTAGATTGATCATGTTGGGCATTGTAATTGACCAAATCCCCTTTTTGCGGATTGGTCAAACCCTAATTGTAATATTCAAAGTAAGAAGTCGGCCCCCAAACAAATTAAAGTGGTTCTAACCACCCAGATTGAGAAGTCTGCCTTGCTAGTGAAAAGACACCTCAGTTAAGCACCTGCCAGATTGTATAAATAAGAGAGGCCAACGCCTCATTTATACACACACTCGACTCACTAATCTAGTGCACAAGTATTGAAGGAAGCTTCAGTTACCAGTTGTCGGAAGAAGGAAGAGAGAGAGAAGCACATCCTTGGGAGAGGAATTTTTGTGTTGTTTGGTTCATTGTCTTGGAATTGTATTGGCTATCTATATTAAGGAAGTTTTTGCTGGGTTTTCTTCCCCATGAGGGTTTTCCAAGATAAATGTGTTGTACTCTTGCGATTGTGTTTCTCTCAATGATCCTATCTATGCTATTGTTATCTAGTAAATTGAAAGTAACCTAATAATAGCATAAAATTCAACATGGTATCATAGCTAAGCTAAAGAGAGCATCTTTCACAGGAAAAAGAAAAATGTCACTGTTGTCATACATGCAAATTAGGGATTTTTTTATTGAAGAAGAATTTCAGCCCCAAATCCATCTAAAAAGGTGCACCCTACCTCAAGGAACATTTTGGCATCCTCAGCACAACTTTTCAGTGGCTAGATCTCCCGGAAAGTGAAACCCTAGTTTTCACAAAGTACCAGAAATACTAGAAAACAAGAGTACCAGAAGTACCAAAAAACTAGAAGCACTAGTCCAGAAATCCGAAAATCAAGTTTGGAGGGGTAAAAGTTGGATTTTCTGAAATCTAAAGACACCGGGCTACTTGCCTCAGTCTAGCACATCTTTTGGTGAGTTCAGTTTTCAGATCCAAGAAATTTGTTTTTTCTATTATTTCTATAGCCTAGAGGGCTAGAGTTTCTTATACAAGAAAGAATGGCTACCAACATGAGGGTAGAAGAAAGGCTAGAAGGATCTAGAAACTTTAGATCTTGGAAGCATAGGTTGCAGATGAATCTAGATGAGAATGATCTCCTAGAACATGTTACAATGGGTGTACCAGAACCAGATGAAGAAGAGCAAAAGACAAAGCATAAGAAGAATGAAAAGAAAGCAGAGAGAACCATGTCAGATTCAGTAAAGGATCACTTGATCTCTCATATTTCCGAACTAAAAACATCAAGGAAAATGTATGAAGCACTCAATAGGTTATATGAAAGCAAAGACATTAGCCAGAATATTTCCTTAAGAAATCAACTTTGTAATATGAAGATGGTAAACTCAGAATCTGTCACATCCTATCTTATGAGAGTTTCTCAGATCAAAGATCAGCTTGCAACTATTTGAGATGTAATTAGTAACAAAGAGCTTGTAACCACAACCCTAAATGGGTTTCTAACATTTTGGATTCCTTTTGTACAAGGAGTGTGTGCAAGAAGCAAGTTACCCAAGTTTGATAAGTTATGGGCATATTGCACACACGAAGAATCTAGACTTGCAGAACAACAAAAGAGATTAATTGTTGATGAAGAGGAAGCTATTACAACTCAAAAGAACAAAAGAAGTTCCTTCAGGAAGAACAATAAAGAAGCTAACTCTGTAAGAGTTCCAGATAAGAAGAAAGATGTTTCAAAGATCAGATGCTACAACTGTAAAAAGTTGGGACACTTTTCCTATGACTATCCTCAAGAAAAAGGGAAAAGAAAGTATCAAGCACATGTGGCAGAGGAATAGGAATCTCCTTCCTCAAAGAAAGCTTTAGCAGAAATTGAGGGTTATGTACTTTAAGCTGAAGATAGTTGATCTGAAGAAAGATAACAAATGATGGAGTCCATGGAGCCTCCCCACACACACAAAAAATACAAGTATTCATGTTTATTTCTAGTATCTTGTTTACTTTAATACTTTATCATTACACGTTAGATATTTTTGTGAGAATGTTAATTAACCTCGTTTTACTATGCAGACTTGTGAAGGAAGTATCAAAGAAAAGGATGAAGAAAGAGATAAAATGTTTATTTCAAAAAGCATACTATAAGTAATTTTACGGGTCTCGGAAGAAAGAACTTATGCCGTAACTTGCAGAAGTTAGACAACATGAGAAGGACGTATGATATGGTGACAGTCAGTAAAGACCAGACAATATCCAGTATTTATATAGGAGCAGGAGGCTCCTAAAGATGCCGAACATAAATGTTCAAGATGAAGAAAAAGATGGATACTCAGGTAGAGTTGATAAGATGCAGGTAACTACAGGTTGCTCCAATACCGTTCTTATAGATGCAGAGGGAGCAGGTTGATCCAGTATGAAGTCAGAAAGAAATGTTCGAACTCAAGAAGGCACCCAGGATATTACAGAAAAAGAACTTCAAGGATGATGATTAGAAGCTATTAGTTTGGTGCAAGAGGGAGCCATGTCTCCGAGATCGAAATGGAGGATTGTGATTTGATGCAGTTAGGAAAGCAGATGGATGATGCCCAGATATTTTGATCAATATGAAAGTTATCTAGTAGATGGATGGTGCCTAATAGATGGGTAGCATGGTATTATACCATGGAAATATTTTGGACCACAAGAGATTTTTTCAAATCCCATAGCTAGACCTTTGTAGAGAAGGAGAAAGAGAAAAGACCTTCGCAGAGAAGGAAAGAGCAATCCCACAAGTAGACCTTCATAGAGAAGGAAAAGAGAAGAGACCTTCGTAGAGAAGGGGAATGAGAAATTTGCCAAGGTTGGCCTCTGTCTAAGTGTTGAGTTTTGGATACTCTAGGGACATGCTAGAATACCCTTGTAGAGAGGGGTGTGACCACCCTCGTAGAGAGGAATGTGGATGTTTCTCCAAGGGGTAGCAGAAAAATACTCTCCTCTGGCCAAGGATTGAGTAGCCTGGAACACAAACCTTGACCATGTGGAATGGTTAGTTGGCTCTTGATGTTTGTGTCGTGATCTAGCGTGGATCATGGAAAGGGAGTCTAGTCTTTCCCAGCATAACATCTTAGCTTCTCTAGTTCATTTGGGATGACTAGGAGTGAAGCTATGGTAGTATTCCTCCCCAGTGGATGGGTTAGATGGATGACTACAAGAGAAGGGAGAACATAAAATGAATGGCAAAACTCATAGAATATCTTATGTGTGAAGATAAGACATATTCCGTGTGAAGATTAGATATCTTATGTGTGAAGATAAGAAAGAAGTATCTTCTGCGTGAAGATGAAAGAAAGAAAGAGTATATTCTACGCGAAGATAAAGAGAACAAAACTTCCGATCATTTATAGATATGCCAGTCAGTGATCATGATGCTAGATGACCAAGTGGATTATATTGATGCCTCTTGTTATCCAGTTGATGATGTTACCCAATTGATTATGTTGCCCAGTTGATGATGTTATCCAATTGATGATGTTACCCAGTTGATGATGTTGCCTAGTTGATGATGTTATCCAGTTGATGATGTTACCCAGTGGATGCTGCTACCTAGTTGATATTGACCTCCGATGACCTGTCAAAAGATAAAGAATATCCTTCTTGTTAAGAGGGAGTGTTAAAATATTGTGTAACTGCAACGAATATTCTTATCCCCTTTTATGGATAAAGTAAATGATAAAATATATTTATTATTGATTAGATCAATCCCCTTTTATGGATTGATCATGTCGGGCATTGTAATTGACCAAATCCCCTTTTGCGGATTGGTCAAACCCTAATTGTAATATGCAAAGTAAGAATTCGGCCCCCAGGCAAATTAAAGTGGTTCTAACCACCCAGATTGAGAAGTCGGCCCTGCCAATGAAAAGACACCTCAGTTCAACACCTACCAGATTGTATAAATAAGAGAGGTTAGTGCCTCATTTATACACACACTCATCTAGTGCACAAGTATTGAAGGAAGCTGCAGTTACCAGTTGCCGGAATAAGGAAGAGAGAGAGAGAGGCACATCCTTGGGAGAGGAATTTTTGTGTTGTTTGGTTCATTGTATTGGTTATCTATATCAAGGAAGTTTTGTTGGGTTTTCTTCCCCATGAGGGTTTCCCAGGATAAATGTTGCGTACTCTTGTGATTGTGTTTCTCTCAGTGATCCTATATATGCTATTGTTATATAGTAAATTGAAAGTAACCTAATAATAACATAAACTTTAACATAAAATGCATAAAAGGAGTTCTATAGGATCCCCTATACCTTGTAGAAATTGTTACAACAACAATAAAAAAAAATTACAGCAAGAAACTCAAGGAAATACAAAGGAATTCTATCATTAAAGAAAGTCTTCACAAAGGTCAACCAACAAGGACAAATAAATCAGTTATACAAAATCATGTTTGTATGGAAAAACAACAAAATTCTACTATTGTTATACAAATCCAATGACCCAGATGTACAACAAAATTCAAACAGATAGCAAAGTCAGCGTGCTCACAAAGGTAAAAAAAGTTATCACATTTAATCCTCTCTCTCAAACTTTCATTTAGTAGCATACAAAGGTTAAACACATGCATATTTTATATGGTCAAAATATATAAAATTATATCATGGGTGATGAGAACGAGTATAATATTCATTGTCATGTCAACGAGGGGAGGCATAATTCATCGGAAAGGTTACTTGCACATTAGTCAAGTGGAGGACCATTCAAACAAAATGGAGATCACAAAAACGCGAGTTCATGAGTACCATAGAGATAGCTTTGACAAGACAGGAGTTAAAACCTGAAATTTGGGCATAAGTGAGAGTAAGTGAACTATTTGGTCACCATTTCAAATCATTTCCAAATAGAAGGTCCTCTTTAGCAGTGAAAGGAGATCAAGGTTGTGAGCTAGTAGGTCGAGATAGAAAAACACTCAGCCAAAAACACAAATTCGATCCAGAGAAACAAGGTTGCTACAGGAACGTAGCTATCGAGACTCTCTTCAACAAGAATTGATCTCTGCCTCAAATTTGTCTCAAATTGTTGTTAGAATTTTGTGTTTTTAAAATCCATATGGTCGAAAATCATTTTGTTGGGTTTAAATAGTTTTCATGAGCAAAGGATTGCAATCCTTAAGAAACCAGTCTACACAGTTCCTTTAGATATAGTTTTACACAGTCTTGTAGGAACTCCTTGAGAAAGAACCCTCTCACCCTTTATATTACTCTTAATATCTTGTGGAAGCCCTAATTTTTCCAATAAATTGTTGTTGCAAATCCTTAGCTCAAAACTAATAAAGTTGTTTGTTATCG
This sequence comes from Picea engelmannii, assembly GCA_009831015.1. Taxonomy (NCBI): domain Eukaryota; kingdom Viridiplantae; phylum Streptophyta; class Pinopsida; order Pinales; family Pinaceae; genus Picea; species Picea engelmannii. The sequence continues at coordinate 21,764 of ML787944.1, read as the reverse complement.
CACAAGTTGTAGGTGGAGAAAAGCCTGACTCAACTACCAAATGGTGATAACTTAGAGAACACCTACCCACTATCATCTTAGAAAGGTATTCACGTCACTTTAGGGATGATAGACTCACCTTAAGGGGGGAATCCCGATGACCCTGGGGGGAATGAGATGGAAAGTGAAGAGATCAAGGAACGTCCCCCTATAGGTCTAGATATAATATGTGGAAAGGCTTGGTAAAGAGTCTTGGTGGTAGCCGATGGTTTTCAAGAGATAAGAACACCTGCAAAAAATGATGTACCTACCCTAGACACAAGAGCAAGTCGAGTATATATGTATAATGTTCGGTGGAAAATAAAGTTAGGCCTGTTGTCCCTAATTGCAACAGTAAAAAATGATGTATACCAACAATAAAATTACAATGACAGCTGTGTAAATATAGTTTCTTAAATATTAACAAAATGTACAAGAGACAAGCTAGCAAATGACTAGTTTTTCTCAAGAAGATAACATGAAACTTTAGCAACAATGTAAGGTTCTTGTAAACAAGTTATGAAGAAATAATTATCAGCCTTATGGCTGTAACAAAAAAATTATTACAACAGATAAATCAACCGTAAAAAATTTCCAATAATCCACCCAAAAAGTGCGCTAGACTTAGTAGATTACTATGGCAAACTTTTAGCAACTTTCCATGGTTGAATGACAAATTATGAATGAAAGTGTGTTAGGGTTTTTGCAACCCTAATGGCTATAGATGAAATTTTATAATAGAAACAAGAAATACTTAGCCAATTAAGACGCCCTAGTGGCTATTTACTTGGATGAAATTTGTACTACTCTTGGGAGTTTTCTCTCTCTTTTGTCATGGTTTACTTTGATATTAGTGGAAGGAGTTGGTCTGCTACCACTTGTGGAGTGTTTATCTTGCATATTGGTGGATAAATCTTGGTAAAGTGGAAGTTTCTCTTGTTAATTCTTTCTCTAGGTGAAGGATTTTATCATATTGTGGTCTCTTTTTCTTGGTTGCAAGGTTAACTAGTTGAATTTCTTGGGGAGTATAAGTGCATACAACCCCACTAGGCTCATCAATATTTGTCTTGGAAATAATTCGTTGCTTAAGGTAGTGCTAGGAGAAGCAAAAGGGATTACACCCTCCTAACACTTTCCTAGTTAGCTTTACTTTCCTTGGGGAGTAAGAGGGCTTACACCCCCAAGGAAATAGTATAGTTAACTCTTTCTTTGATTCCATAACCCAATAGTTAAAGCACTAATCATTTTCAATCTGCATTGGAGAGATAAAAGTGTCGCATTGGGATATGTGAATACACGAGATAATCAAATTGTTTAAATTGCAATCTCTTCTTGATGCTCTAGGCTTGTAGTAAAAGAGAGAGAAAACTCCCAAGAGTAGTAAAAATTTCATCCAAGTACTTCTCCACATGGGAGAGCTATGTTATGAAAAGAGATTCACATGATCTTTATTTATACAAAATGTTTAAAACATAGTTTGTCCACTTAATTAGGGTAAAACATAAGATAGGGGGTCAACAACCCTTAACTTACCCCTTTACACAAATAAAAATACTTAATTTGCACTTTTTCACATTAGAAACCCTAAAACAAGAGGATGTCACCCCTTTAGGGAGACATTTTGACACTTTTCCAAGTCGTTGGAGAGGAAGGTGGAGGGCGTTGGGGCTCCTAGAGCCTCTTCTTCACGCGCCAAGGTCAATTCATGCCTACTCCGATCAAATCATGCCAAGTGCCAATGAGCAATAACTCGATCACCACCAACCCTAGCCCTAGATGATGTCAAGCCCTGAAAAGTGACTTTTTTCCCCTCCTAGGCAAGTTGTTTGGTATGTGAGGGATAGGAAAGGTCATCTATGATGTCTTCTAGGCCTCCAAAGGCAAGTCATCGTGATCTGGCATGTGGGGCCTTGGAATCCACCTTGTGGGTTTCAAGCCCCGTGGAAGGCCAAGCTAGGCTTGTTCCTCCAAAACTGTCCACCAAACAAGGTCCTGCAAAACAAATATGTACTCCCTCCAAGGATCTCAAGTCAAAATTTCGTCAGATTAAACAAATGCTCCAAGACCCTATACAATTGACCAAGTTTAGGTATGGGATGAGTGTCATAAAAGTCCTATTGGTTAGACTAAAACCCTAAAATAGGGGATGCTTCCAAGGATTCCCATTCAAGGTCATGTAGTGGATGATGAGGTGGATAGGGGGTTACACTTCATAGGTCAATGAGTTTTATGACATACAAGGGCTCGTATTATCTCATCTATGGGTGCCTTTGTAGGGGGTGTGTTGCACCTTCTTCTTTAATGCAACCTTTTTCCAAACCCATTTATTAATTAATTAATGATCCAAACATGTGTGCACTACCAATAGTGAATCGATTAGCTTTGGGGGAAGTAACACAATGTCACTTGAAAGTAGAGGTCCACAAAGTGCCTGTAACATCCCCTCTATAATCCCCAGTTTAATTAATGATTATGTAGATATAATATGTGGCTACGACCAAGAGATGTAATGTGTGAATTGTATTTCTTTGTTTTATTAATAAAATGTGAAGCGAGCTATTAAGGGGACATGGACAAGAGATGGGGGTTGAATTAATCCATAAGAGAGGGAAGTGTCTAGGATAATGGCCAAGAGGGGTTCGAGGGGGAATTACCCATGTATAATGATTTAAACCATTTCCCTAAATTGTCATTTGTATATGAACCTTCCCATTTTTGATTGAGTGTTTCCAAAAGCCAATCATTGAATACATGTAAGAGGGTGGATGTGAGTGGTCACATCCCATAGTTATTGGGCACATGGGGGTTGAGTACAATCATCTTGGGCGAGAGTGTGAGTCAATAAAGGCAAGCCAAAAAATAGAGGAAATTCGTAGGGGTAAGGGGGGTGACAATTTAGTTAATCAAGGGGGTGTATGAGAGCCAAGGGGAGTGAGAAGAAAGAGAGCTTGGAGTTGGTGTGGCCATGGAGGGAAAATTTTGGAGCATAACTGGAGTGAATTGGAGTTGGAGAACTGAAGAGCCTAGTTTTCAGGCCATAAGAGTGAACTCTTGCGTGAGTTTCATTGAAGCAACAAGTGGTTTCTGTTGATTTGTTGATAGTTTTCTTAGCAGTCGTTTCGCTTGAGTTCCCAACTGAGAGATTCCTTGTTGCCTATGCTAGAGAGACATTGATAAACGCATGAATCATTCCTTGGGTTAGCCTTTAAAAATAGATGGTACATCCCTTGGGTTAACCTTGATAAAATAATGGTGCATTCCTTAGGTTAGACAGGTCAAGAGGAAGAGAGATGGTGGAAAATCATGGTAGTTGTAGGAAAATATTAGTTGGGTTGAGAGTTTTATGAGTTGTGAGTGGACTGTAAGAGACCACCCTCTTTTGTGGATTGCTAGCCTCAACTCGGGGGTGAGTGGATGTTGAGATTTGAAACAATCAGTCTATGGTTGGGTGGAACATCTGTCCCAAGTAGCTAGTTGCACAACTGTTGTGAAAAGATAAGTGTTTTATCTTATTGTTATGTTAAATAATGTATTTTAATTGTTGTGCATGAACTCTGTGTATTTGGAAGTGACTTATATGCTGTTGTAATGAGTTGTTTAGCTGCAATTCATGTTGATTATTAGCATGTTGTAGATGCTTCTATTTTATGGTTATATCCCATAGCTAAATTTGTTTTAATTCATAGTTGTAAGCTACAAGAAATCGACTAATAGTAAAAGAATTTCTTTAATTAGTAGAAGTTTCATGTTATGTGTATTTCACACATATTGTTTCTTAGCTAGAGGCTAGGTACATTACTAATATGGTATCATAGCTAATAAAAATAGAGTTTTGCGTGACATGGCTAGCTTGGGTGCCTGGGTGATCTAACTGGATCCAGAAAGGCCTAAAAATAAAAGTTCTCAAATGCTCAAGAAAATGAGATGATCACGAAGTGCTCTTCGCAATATTTCTAGCAACGCAAACGGATCGAAAAATGGACATCGTATGAGAAAGTTATGGCAGTTGGAAAATTTGGTCTTCTCCAGCAAAAAGTCAAAGGCTCAAAGGGACACGTGACATCTTGAGCATGTGACACATGGAATATTCAAATTACGACAAGTGGCAGCCATCAGGTGACGACATGTGGTATCACTAGGTCATGACAAGTGGCAAGAGTTCATGATGACAAGTGTCAAATTTTTATAGTCCATGTGGCAAAAGATTGGCCAACCATGGGCTGACACATGGTCCAATCCAAGGGTGCCACATGTCACCATGGTCAAGGCCTTAAAAAGGTCAAATTTATATTGTTGGACTCCATGGGATTCAATCCCATGACCTTCCTTTTCAAATGACGTAAGCATAATGAGCTAGCCACAAAGGAAAAATTACTACTTTAGAGAAAAAACCCACTTTTCAGAAATTTAAACTTAAGCACATTTTCCAACTAAAGGAGGTGTACCCTTTAGTACTAGGCCACATGGACCTCATATGGCCAAATAAGGGGGGTGCACGCCCTAATTGGGGGATTAAGCATATTTTTTTCCAAATTTTGGGTTTTGACCTTATATTGATGGATTTTTTGCTGATTTTTGTGGATTTTCGGCCAAAAAGAGTGGATCTCGAGCCCATAAAGAGGCTAGATATTGGGGGGAAGTTGGATTTCGGCCCCAAACATAGAATCTACATAAACCATAGGTTTTTACAGTCCAAGGAGGTCAAGACCAAGAAAATGTTGAAGTGTTTGGAAGATCAAGCCATTTTTATGCAGGGAAGCCATTGAGGAAGCGAACTTTGGAGGCCATTTCCAAGAGCTACGCTCAACATTTTTTAGTGTTGTTAGTCGTGTTGGATTCCTCAGGTCGAACAGAGCATAGCCAGACTAGTTTGTAATCCATTTGATGCATTTATGATGTATTTTTGAAGCAATGAATATTAATAAGAAAGCCTCCCCCACGGAGACAAAGGCCCAGAGACGTAGGCAACCTTGCCGAACTATGTTAACAATATTGGCATTATGGTTTGTTGTTATTAATGTTTACTTTATGTTCTGTATTCTTTATGATGGCTACAACATTATTTCGTTAAAATATTATTCTTCTCTTAATTACTAAGTGGTAAATCAACTCATGCATAAACTTAACCAAAGTCTTTAAAAGATCATTTTCGGATCAAGTGTTATCAGAGTAGGTTGACAGTTGGTTGTTTGAGTTTGCATGATTACTAGGGAAAATATAAGTCGTGGTGAAGGAGAGCTTGTAGAAGGAGATCCTGAGATTGGATCAAGAAAGAGGACATCCCAAAGTGAGAGGATGGCATCATAAGAAGGTCTTTCTCAAAATGAAAGAGAGTTTCAAAGAACTTTCTTTTCCATGTCAGAGATGGTAAAAGTGGTGTATGATGATTACTTGGAATAGAAGAGACCTTTTCAAGGGGAATATTCAAATCAAGACAAAAGTGAAGAAGGAGAGGAACCTCCTAAAACTCCTCCTTCACCTCCTTCACCTCCATCATCTTCTTCTTCTTCAAGTACAAGTTCGAATACTACTTCTTCAAGAAAGCATTCTCATAAACATAATCCTAATATGCCATTACTTAAACTTGATGTAAAATTTGTTTTTCCTATGTATGATGGCGAAGTTAATGTTGAGAAACTTGATAACTGGGTTAGACAGATGGAGATATATTGTAATGTGCAACAAATCAAAGATGAGGCAACCAAAATCAGATTGGCCTCGCTTCATCTTGAAAGCACAACTCTGATATGGGGCAAAGTAAAATGCAACATGGAACTCATCAAGTTGGTAAGATTTTTCCATCATGGCATGATTTTATTTCTGCACTCGGAAAACAGTTCTATCCTTTAGGGTATAAGGAAAAGGCTTTAATTGAATGGAAAAGTCTTAAGTTAAGGAAAGGGCAGTCAGTGCAGGAAGACACATATGAATTTCGTAAGATGGCTTTAATGTTAGATGTTCCATTAAATACACAAGAAACTCTTATGAAGTATATATGAGGTTTTCCTTCTTATATTTATAATACTGTGTTTATGTTTGGACATACTAATCTTGATGAGATTTATGTTCAATCAACATATATTGAAGCAGGAAAAACTAGAGTTAGTGTATCATGGGAAACATCTTCAAAGAAAGATGGAAAAGGCAAAGGGAATGGGAAGAAAGAAAATTGAGCGGAAGTGAAGGAAGATAAGATCTCTTGAAAGCATTGAAAGAAAGAAAGAAACGATGATGAGCATTGCTGGAAATTGCACCCAGAGAAGAGACCAAAGTGGTTCAAAGAGAGGAAGGGGAGGAAAAAAGTTGCAACAACAACACGACCAACAAAATTGGGATCAGATTTCGGTGATGAGTGTAAGATTACAACAATTGGTTTGACATGTAAAATTGGTGATGATTTTGATTCTAGATGTAAATTGTTTCACATAAGGGTCACAATGAAACATACTAAGATCGACACATTGATATATAGTGGATCTCATTCTAACTTATTTTCAAAAGAAGTGGTTAAGAAATTGGGATTAAACACTAAGATGCATCACAAACCTTATTCACTTAATTGGATAAGCAAAGATCACAAATTTCCCATAACAAAGCAATGTATCATAGAGTTTGCAATTACATCTAAGTATGTGGATGAAGTAACATGTGATGTGGTGCCACTAGAAAAATGTGGAATGGTCTTAGGCAGCCCTTATTTATATGATCGCAAAGCAATCTTCTACAGGGAAAATAATCAATATCACTTAACTAAAGAAGTAAATGAATATGTTGTACATGCTCATCACATAAAAGCAAATCAATCTCTTCTAACAATGAAACAATTAAAGAGGGCAACTTATGCAAGCAATACACCTATAATTGTGCCAAGTAATGCAATTGATCTTAGAGATGGTAGTAGGATGAGAATTCAATCATAATTTGCTTCAAGATAAGTTAATGTCGTGCAAGCACATCAAACATATGGGTTGAGTTTTAGTCATATTTCTGATATTGTCATTGCTAATGTTTTCTACATGGATGGTAGTGGATTCAGTAAGATGTGAACAAGTTCAAGTGGCTAACAATATGCTTTCAATTGTCATGGTTATTATGCAATTGATTATTATGCGACAGGTGCATAGGACAAAGTTTAAAGACAAAGGACAAGTGGGGAGGCCTATCCTGCACTTGATGATTGGTTAATATCCTTTTGGAGGACCAAAAGGTCTTAGGGGGGAGGTGTGATCCAACTAGATCCAAAAAGGCCTAAAAAACAAAGTTCTCAAATGATCAAGAAAATGACACGATCACGAAGTGCTTTTCGCATGATTTTTGGCAGTGCAAACGGATCGAAAACCGAACGTTGTATGAGAAAGTTATGGCGATTGGAATATTTGGTCTTCTCCAGAAAAAAGTCAAAGGGTCAAAGGGACACATGACATCTTCAACATGTGACACGTGGAATATTCAGATTATGAAAAGTGGCAGCCTCTGAATTTGACAAGTGGCAACCATTAGGTGACGACATGTGGTATCACTAGGTCATGACAAGTGGCAAGGGTTCACGATGACAAGTGTCAAAGTTTTGATAGTCCATGTGGCAAAAGATTGGCCAACCATGGGCTGACACATGGTCCAATCCAAGGGTGCCACATGTCACCATGGTCAAGGCCTTAAAAAGGTCAAATTTATATTTGTGGAGTCCATGGGATTCAATCCCATGACCTGCCTCTTCAAATGACGTAAGCAGAATGAGCTAGCCACAAAGGGCGAATTACTAGAGAAAAAACACACTTTTCAGAAATTTAAACTTAAGCACATTTTCCAGCTAAGGGAGGTGTGCCCCTTAGTACTAGGCCACATAGCCCTCATATGACCACGGAAGGGGGCCGCGCACCCTAACTGGGGGCTTAAGCATATTTTTTTTCCAATTTTGGGGTTTTGACCTTATATTGATTTTTTTGTTTGCTGATTTTTGTGGATATTTGGTCAAAAAGAGTGGATCTGGAGCCCAGAAAGAGGCCAGATCTTAGCGGGGAAGTTGGATTTCAATCCCCAACTCAAAATCTACATAAACCAGAGGTTTTTGAAAATCTAAGGAGGTCCAGAACAGTATAATGTTGAAGCGTTTGGAAGACCAAGCCATTTTTATGCAGGGAAGCCATTGAGGAAGCAAATTTTGGAGGCCATTTCCGGGAGCTACGCTCAACCTTTTTCAGTGTAGTCAGTTGTGTTGGATTCCTAAGGTCGAGTAGAGCATAGCCAGACCAATTTGTAATCCATTTGATGCATTTATGATGTATTTTTGAAGCATTGAAGATTAATAAGAAAGCCTCCCCCAACGAGACAAAGGCCTAGAGATGTAGGAAGCCTTGTCGAACTCTGTTAACAATCTTGGCATTATGGTTTGTTTTTATTGATGTTTAATTTATGTTTTTTGTTCTTTATGATGGCTGAAACATTCTTTCATTAAAACATTCTTCTTCTCTTAATTCATAAGTGGTAAATCAATTCATGCATAACCTTAACCAAAGTCTTTAAAAGATCATTTTCGGATCACTGGGTATGTTACAAAGTGGTATCAGAGCCCAGTTTTCAACATTTAACCTAGATGGGATAGTTAGTGGAACGCAGAAGTGAAAATTAAAGACTATGCAAGAAAACTATATGATAGAATGCCGGAAAAATGATGTCTGAAATTCGTTTGTTCAAATTACTCTAGTAAAATTGAGAGGAATTTCAAGGGAAATGTGAAGAATTGAGCCCCTTTGGAAATCTCGAAAATAAGCAAATCCAAAAAATTTGGGTATTTTTCCGTATGATGACGTTGACATGGTGTGGAGGCCACGTGTCAGATGATGTGGTAAAAGAAATACAGGTGCTACCACGGTGTCAGATACATGTTGGACGAGATTACAGTTGCCAGGCGATGTGGAGCCATGTGGCAGACCGACTGTCAATCCCATGAAACTGTGGTAAGATCTTGGAAGTTTGTCCAAGTGTCAGTCTCTGAAGAAACAAAAAAATGGCTAAGTATTGGGACTTATTATGAGTCCATGAAGATAGAAAAATAGCTAAGTGTTGGGACTTATTATGACTCCGTGAGTCCTTAAGTTCGCAAAGATGGAAAAAAGGCTAAGTGTTGGGACTTATTGTGAGTCCACAAAGATGGAAAAATGGGTAAGTGTTGGGACTTATTATGAGTCTATGAGTTCGTGATTCTGTGATTCCATGAAGACAAAAAAATGGCTAAATGTTGGGACTTATTATGAGTCTGTGAGTCCGCGAAGATAGAAAAATGGCGAAGTGTCGGGACTTATCATGAGTCTGTGAGTCTGTGAAGATGGAAAAATGACTAAGTGTTGAGAATTTTCAGATGAACTTATGAAAGAAAGGTTATGATATTATGAGTCTGCGAGTTCATGAGTCCGGAAAGAAGTGGAAAAATGGTTAAGTGTTGAGACTTTTTGGACGGACTTATGAAAGAAGGTTACAAGTTTATGAGTCTGTGAGTCCATGAAGGAAAAAAAACTAAGTGTT
>ML787944.1:0-12124 GCA_009831015.1 Picea engelmannii | reverse complement strand
TCTTCAATAATATTTTCAGTGCTCCCTCCCAACCTGGGAGTCATCTCTTCCTTTTTCAATAAGGAAGTCGTTTCCACAAGCTCCAGCTTGAGTACGCAAACTCTTTCATCTTGGATAGAAGCTTTACCAAAATGTCTGCTTATTTGCTCATCTATGGAGATATGTGTTGGAGAACCACTTTCTCCTTTCTGGACTTCGTCACGGATTATGTAATGCTTGATTTCAAATGTATTTTAGTCTGGAACACTGTGAAGGCTTTATGTAGCTCTGAACAATAGAGTATATCATTGTTGGAAAAAACTGGAACATATCCATGTGGCACTTCTTCTTTCATCATGAGATCTGATCTACTGAGTAATAATCTCGATGTTATAGGAAATCTTCACCACACTTCTGTTATGCACTGGAGGTTCTCCACCAAGTTATCTTCTTCTATCTACATACAAGGGTCTCTTTCTGGTATGCCTCAAAGTCTTGAGATTTCTCTTCATACACTCTTTATTCAATTTCTCTAGAGAACATTCTTTGCATTCATCTGATGTAGGATTCCAACTCATGGATGTTGCGGATGATATAATGACTCATGTAGAGATAGGTCTGGTTTACTGGTACAAGTAATCATCATAGTCTTCTCCCTTCATCTGGGAGAACCTCTAGTTTTGGATCTTGCAATGCTTTCATTCATAAGTCTTCCATACACTGTTCTTCATCACGACTTTTAGTTCCTCTGCTTGATTGCTTTTATTGAGTTTATATTAGGCTGACAATCTTGTGATTCTTGATACAATGACTGGTTGTTCTGGCTTCTCTTTGTTTCCTGGAATCTTCATTTGTTTCTTTAGTTCTCGGGTCCATGGAGTTTCTTATAGATTCCATGCCCTAAGGATTCCATCATAGGATCATGGATATGGATGAACAACCAGGGATACTTTAAGGCTTCTCTTTGAAGGATACATACTGTCTTTCATGGCTGTTAGCATGGATATATACTTCATCATCTTCAATGGATCATAGGATTAGATCCCTCCTAATCCTTGCTTCATGTATGAGTGCATATAACCGACTCCCTCCATCTAACAGAGTCCACGCTTCCATCTGCATCCTTATTGTCTTCTGCAATATATAGTTGGCTATCTTGTCTAACAAAGTCCATGCTTCTGTCTTGTTGTCTTCTACAAAACGTCATAAGTCTTTTTCCAATTTCCTCTCGATTGCTGACTTCTTTCTATCTTTGCTTCTTCTAATTCTCTTCATGATTTCTTCGACTTATCTTTCAATAGCTTCCACATGATTTTTATTTCATCCTTTCATGTGTATTATCTAATGATATCCATTCTTATCTTGTTGTTCTTCCATAGGTATAGTTCTTCTTGGAACACATTATCTTCCAAGAGATAGATATACAGGATATGTACAGAGATGATGGAAACAAGATATGTACAAGAAATAAGAAGAGTTTTGTTACCTTTAGAAGAAGAAGTCTCTTCCATCCTGCTTAGTCTTCTTTGTAGGTTCCTTTTCTTCTACAATTGATGCTTCATGTTTCTCCTTCCTTTTCTTTAGCTCAGGGCAATGATTCTTGTAGTGACCATACTTTTGATAGTTGAAGCATTGTACTTCTGAATTGTCTTTTTCTTGATTTGGCTTCCTCCTTGAACCAAACTTCCTTTTGTTCCTGAATTTCTTGAATCTTGCTGTGAAGGCTTGATCATCATATTCTTTTGGGGTTTATCTTTTGCACTGATCCTTGATTCTTCTTAAGCACAGCAAGTCCAAAGTTCTTCAAATGTCAGATACTCCTTTCTTGTGTTCATGCTTGCGGCAAATGCATCCCACGTCTTGGGAAGACCACTGAGTACTATGTTTACCAATTCCTTCTTTGAAATGATTTCTTCAATAACTTGTAGTTGATATCTTAACTGAGAGATTCTCACAAAGTATGATGTTATGCTGTCGTCATCATTCATCTTCATGTCACAGAGCTCATTCTTCACATTCATTACTTGTCCAATGTTTCTTACTGAGAAGAGATTTGTTAGGGCATCATTCAAATTATTCAATGAGTCAAGATGGGAGATGTAGGGTATCAAGTGGTCTTTTATAGATTCCACTAGGATACTCATAGCATTGATATCATTGTCTTTGAACTTCTCCATAGCTGCAACTTTCTGTTGTTCCTTCTCTTTTCCTTCTTCAAACTCTGGCTTCATGATCTTTCCTTTCACAATATCCAACACTTTATTCTTGGCAAGGATGAGGTCAATCCTTTTCTTCCATGCTATGAAGTTAGAGGCTCCATCTAACTTGTTCTCTGACTTCATCGAATAAGTCATGGTTGCTTTGACTTGGTCAAACCCTAGATTTGACCACAAACTCAATCTTCACATGTTGGCTTGCTGAGAGTATCAGGGGATGCGCTAGGCTAGAGTGCATTGATCTATCCGGAGATTAGGTCAATCTCTTCACTTAAGGTGCCTCAACAAGAGGATTAGGGTTTCTACAACTGCTCCTGCTAGTAACCCTAGCAGCAGTTTCTTGGAAGCTGCTTCTACTAGTAATCCTAGCGACAGTTCCTCAGTAAGCTCAATATTGTAGCGACTATGTTTCCTTCCAACATTTAGATTGAATGAAGGAGGTGTGGACCCATAAACTATTAGAATATGAAATATTGTGTGCTTGTTTTACCATTGACAATACCCTTGTCACCCAACCATAGGCCGAAGCCACCCTCCGAGCACCTTAACCTTGATAGAGAATCACTTTGGAAGTAAATCCTAGACTAGATAGACAAACAAAGGGTAGCACATCAACAAAGGCTGATCAGATGTTCCAAAACCTAGCCAAGAGATAGTCCAAGCCAAAACGTAACTGCTAGCTGTAGCCGCTGCACCGACAACTCTCCTCCAAACTTGTGCACAAGACTGCAACTGCACTGCACAGAACTGGCTCCCTGCAACTGCTGATATGTGTCAAATGAGAGACTGGTGCCTTGTATTTATAGTGGTTTTGGCAGACATACTGGGGCCAACTTCTCCTTCTGAGTTCTTGTCTGTTCAATATATTATTATTATTTATGGTCGACTTCTTCTCTTAGAGGCTAATAACCTAATATAAATTATCTTCTTGAGATGAAAAGTCTTCTAGGGTTATTAGCCAACTCATTAGGGTTTCTTATTGCTTCCCGAAGTATTATATTCTCGTCAGGTTCACACGTGGAGGTAAATACCTCCCGTAGCTACCATAATATCAACAACAAGAAACTAAGGAAGGATCCCTAAAGTTTGAGTAACTCTTCTGTTAAAATCCAACAAATTATGAGTCACTGGCGCAAGCGGAGGAGAACCTAAATCTTGCCAATCAATCGAGGACAAAATACTAACAAATGCACCCTCATCGACAGTAGTTTGAGGAACGTCCCTACCACAAACCTGAACAATGATTTGGAAAGTTATATAGGAAGGGAGACGAGATTTCGGGAGTGCACCCCAATCTAAAAGAATGTCCTCATTACTCGGAGGGGGTTTCATTGGAATAGGTGAAGTGCCCCCTAGTCCAGAAGAATCTATAGAAACAAGAAATACATGAGTGACATCCTCACTATTCCTAGGAAGAGTGGGATCAACCAAGGGTGGTATTGGATCAACCACTTTAACTTCACTCTCCAAGGGGAGAGTGGGATAGATCGAAGTTGAAATCAGACCAATCACTTGATAAACTGACTCAACTGATGATTGAACCAAATGGATCGCTTGATCAACCAAATTGACTGATGATGGAACCAGATTGGTCAGTTCATCAAATAGTGGTAGGGTGGGAGATGGAGGTTGTTGCTGGACATCAACAATCTTTTCCAATAGATATGAAGCTTCATCCTTACGCATACAAAGGTAGGTGCGGTGCATATCCTTACATAGAAAGCAAGGAAATTTGACTTTACCCTTCTTACTTCCAACCTGATAATCACTAGTTGATGGTTTTTCACCAACATGACCCGTAGCAGCTAACAATGCGGGTTGATGACCCTCAGACCACACTTCTACAACCTTGGGAATACCAGAGCAATCCTTAAGAAGCTGGTCACCCTTACAAATCCTGTAAGGGAATTTGGGTTTGCGGTGTGTCTTGGTGGACTTGTCGACATTATCAACACTCCCATGATGATGAAGAAACAATGGTTGGTTGATTTCTTCCAACATGTCCTACAATGGTTGGAAATTTTTTCCCCTAGCTTATATTTCTTCTTAATCTTCCTTTTCTATTTCATCTTATCCCCTTGGTTACTAGTTGCATAGCTTTCACTATGAGAAGAGGAAGAATGAGAAGAAGACCCTATGGGCGAAGAAGCCAGAGTATCAAAATGAGGTTGATGTTCCCAGGGTGGATTAGTTGCACACAAAGCCCTAGGAGCATTTACGTTCACCGGAGTGGAAAAAAACTAGACCAGTAACCCAATAGTGAGTCCAGGAAGAGTCAAAGTAATGATATAACGAGGACCAACGTGTCCCATAGAAGGATAAAAAAATGGTATCTCGGGAAAAGGGGTCCCTACGTTGGTAGTTCTAGAAATTGAAGCCATAGACACAGACTCAATCCTAAGGGATATCTAGGGAAAACAAACAACACACACTAAAAAATATAGGAAGCAAACCAAACAAGCAAACCTTTTCACAGTGAACACACTAGTTGGTAATGAAATCCAACGTTGCAGGATGAAAGTGATAAGGGGTTGATATAGAGCGGGTGGATAAATTACGTTGGTGACCTTGTTAATGGACTTACCCCTTGGTGCAAGTTCCCTCACGGTCTATTCGTGGGTTACCCTCCAAGGAGACTGAGTGAGTTTGACCAATGTCTGACTGAGGTACAACAAAGACTCCCCTTTGTTGCCACCTTGTGTATGAAACCTAAATATTAAGATCACTAAGTTTACCAATTCACAATCAGCCTTTGGGTGGATACATTCGACACTCGGCTCCGAATGTATGGGCAGGATATCAAGTCTGAAGCTCTTCGAGAGAATTGAAGACAAGTGGACTAATAAGACTCCATAGGACCCTGAACGGATTCAGAGTTCACGAAGCACCGAGACCAAATGAAACTAGTGGTTTCTCAATAAAAATCCCCAATATATGATCATTCCTCTACGATTGGTTGAGCCTCGGAGGGGTAATCTTCGCTTCTCTCCCGCACATGACCTTGTGTTTAACCCTTATGTGAGAAGGGGTTCCTGACTATGCTTATTTTGTCTCCCTATTGCAAGATTCTATGTTTGTTTATGGCTTTGGAAATTTATTCTGAACACCTATTCCAAAGCCCTACACTTAAGCTAATATAGGTCTACAAAGCCCTAGAAAGAAAAATTTCTAGTTAGGTTTTGATTAGCATTTTGATTATTAGGTTGTTGTTTACTCAAGGGTATGGAAGCGAAAAATGATGATGTTTGTGACTTTGACTCCAAAAGAGTGCAACAAAATGAGATGAAAAACTTTATCTATGGAGAGGAGAAGAGTCTTTTTCCATTCCCAAATGCATAAATCTAACGCAGTTTACCACCCAAAACTTTGAATGCAATCAATTTCTGTTTGTTTGATTATAAATGCAATGAATATAAATCATATGGAAGTTCTTTTTACTTCCTTAATTTCAATGCAAGAATCCAATGTAGATACAAGAAGTTATGAAGTAAGAATATCAAACAAGAAAAACACTCAAAATAGTGACAAGACTCAAAGAACGCAAACAATGAGGAAATCACTCAACAATCCTTAAAGATGAGCAACAAGAAATAAGTATTCAAGCTAGGTTGTGGTAAGCAAAATAATTTAAAGATTGATATGTTATAAAGAATATTGAACAGAAAATCGAGACCAAACAAACCTTTGCAGACTCTTCCATTGAATCAAATGATCGAAATATCACGCGACAAAGACTAAAATAGTGAAAAGTAAGGTAAACCAATCTCGCAATGTAGAAGAGGTTTGCAAGTTAAACAAAGGTGAAAATGAGTGATAAGGATCAAATCCTCAGTCCAAACAAAGTCAAATACAATCAGGAGTCTCTGGGAAAAAATCCCCTCAATATCAGACCGAGAAAGAGCAAGTAGAAGGAGGTAAAATGGCCAAAATAGGGGGACTGACGCCCATGTTCTCAATAAAATAGAGCCTTAGTTAGAGGAATGAATCTCTGTAAGATACTTTGGGGGGCACTAGTCAGCTAATCACACCCTCTGGCAGGATTCTGGGGAGCACTAGTGAGGCAAGTGACACCTTGGTATGAACTATAGGGGAGTGCCACCCTCCTGAAAAGTTCAGAAACTTACTAAAAAAGGCTAAAAACTCAGAAAATGAAATCAATGACTCAATGATATCTTCAGTGAAGAAGAGAGAAGAGAGAAGGGGAAATAGATCAGAATGAAGCAACAAACAAGATATAAGGATAAGAAAAGGCTTAAGATGATCCAAGGATAGACTAGTCGAAGTCCTTCCCAAGTGGAGTCACCAATTTCTGTTACGAAATATTTCCGTCGCGGATAGGTGAAATCTCCCCTGGATTACAAACCCCTATACCAATACAAAAACACTACAAGTGGACACGAACATCCCTTTGAATTTAGTTTAACCAATCAGAAAGAGAGAGGGAGAAAGAGTGTGATGCACCTTGTTTCGAAGTTTGTCCTCGCTGCTTCCAATCCGAGCTTGATATCCAAACTCCCCGGTGCAGCTTGATACTTGCAATAGGTAGAAAAGAGAAACCACTACCTACTACTCTAATCGATTAGATCAAACCAATTCCTCTACGAAGATTGAATCGACAATAGACAAGCACATGCAATAATACACAAGCTTGAAGAAAATAGGCAAGGTATATTCAAATGAGAACTCAAAGAGGATACTTACAAACAATGGATGATGATGCAACACTTATCCAAGATCTCCTCATCCAACACTTGCACAAATATACCAATAGCAATGGTTTGATACCTGAAATATTCCCCTGAGATCATAGGTTTGATATGCTTCAATCCTTCCTCCATTCGCCTTGGAAAGCCATCAATATATAGGATTCAGAGGCACAACAACGATGATAAAATGAGGGATATGGTTGAGGATATGGATTCTTGAGGCTTGTATCTAATCCTAAATTGAATCTCAAGCATGAGGGTTGAACACAACTAACCCCATCTCAAAGAGCTGGCCCATAGAATAAGGTGGGGGAAATCCTCCTTTTCTCTCAACAAGAATGGCACTCCCTTCCATTGAGAGACAGGGTGACACCCTAGCAGTGGTGCACCCCTATAGTGGTAGAGGGGGCATCGTGTGACGACCCCCAGTATGGACAGGGGGGTGCCACCCTTCATAAATGCTAAAAAAAGGGTCAAATTTTCCAAGGAAAAGTGTGTTTTGATCTATAAATGATGGTTTTCCTCCTCCCATATGACTTAGGGGTCATGAACAACTGTTTTAATGGTGCCAAGGGGTGGTGACACCTCAAAAAGTCAATTAGACACTTGGGAAGGTGCATACGACATTTGTGATAGTGTATGCGACACTTACCAAGGTACATACGTCACTTTGTGACACTTAAGGTGTGAAACACAAATGTGATATTTTGATGTGTAACGCCTACCACTTGGAAGGAAAGGAAGCCATGTGGTAGGATCAACTTAAGCAAGCCAAGAACCTCGATGAGAAATGAATCTTAGGGAGACAGTTCAAAGGATATTTCCAAGAGAAATATTTGTCTGAGCATTACTATGAGAGAAAGATGAAAGCGTTCTTTAAACTCAAGTTGGGAACCATGAGAATGGAGGAATATGAGAAGTGGTTATTTGAATTGTTGAAGTATGTTGACTTCATCAAGGATGAGAAGGTTAAAATCCAAAGGTTTCTAAGTGGGTTATCCTCCTTCTATAGTGACAATATTCAATATGATAACCCCAAGACCTTGGAAGAAATCATAAGGAAAGCAAGGCACCTTTATGAGAAAAGCAAAGGAAGGAAAGTGTTCCAAAAGGCCTGGAATCACAAGATGAAAGGGAAAATGAATCAAAGGAAGAAAGGTTTTAAGCCACCCTTTTTCATAAATAACTCCCAAGAAAATCAACAAGGCCATGCAACCCAAAATGATCAAAAGAATGCAAATTCATTTGGAAAAATGCCAAGGCAACAACCTGTTCAATATTGGGTATGTGAATGGAAACACTTATATAGGGGATGCCCTCATAAAGGAGAAAGAATGATGACTATACACAACATTCAAGAGGCTGAAATAGTGGAAGACATGGGAGGAAGTATGCCAAGGATTTATGCAGCCTTGGACAACAAGCAAACATAATATCAATCCCCCATGATCGAAGTGGAAGGTAAGATTGATAACCAAACCATATAAATTTTAATTGATTTTGGAGCTAGCCATAGTTACATAAATGCCAACATTGTTGAAAGATTTCAATTACAAATAAGTAAGCATAATAAATTTTGGTTAGTTCAGTTAGCCACGGGGGCTAAGATAAAGATCAATGAGTTGGTTGAAGATTGTCAAGTAGACATGAATGGACTCAACACGAAGTTAGATGCAAACATCATACCATTGGGTTTATATGATTGTCTAACTGGCATGGATTGGTTGGAAAAAAAAATCATGCTGTTCTAGACTGTTACAACAAGACAATCACATGTCTTGATGAGGAAGGGAAACAAGACAAGATTCAAGGCATTCCAAGAGTTGTAGTTGTTAGAAAGATTTTAGCTATGCAGTTGAAGAAGAGCTTCATGAAGGCATGTCAAATTTTTTCAGCCCATATGGAGGAGACAACCAAAGATAAATTAGCAAGCATTGAAGACCATCCAGTCTTAAGGGATTTTGAAGATGTTTTTAGAGAAATTCCCGGATGCCACCCAAGAGAGACATTGATTTATCTATTAATTTAGTACCAGGAGATGCCCTAGTGTCCAATACACCATACATAATGGGTACACCAAAATTGAAGGAGTTACATATGTAGCTTGAAGAGTTATTAAAAAAAGGGTATATACTCCCAAGTGTGCCACCTTGGGGAGCCCTGGTTCTTTTTGTGAAGAAGAAGGACAAAATATTAAGGGTGTGTATTGATTTCAGGGAACTTAATAAGGTTACCATAAAAGGTGAGAGAATATTTTCAAATATTGACTTGAGATGAGGCTATCATCAAGTAAGGATAAGGGAAGAAGACATCAACAATACACCATTCAGAACAAGATATGGGCATTATGAATTCACGGTAGTTCCATTTGGGCTATCAAATGTCACAACACTTTTTATGTGTCTAATGAATATAGTGTTCAGGGAATACCCGAACAAGTTTTTGATTGTGTTCCTATATGATATAATTGTCTATTCTAAGTCAGAAGAGGAACATGAGAAACATTTAAGAATGGTATTGCAATTTTAAGAGAGCACAGATTGTATGCCAAGCTAAGTAAGTGCATATTTTTCCAAAAGAAGATTCACTACTTGGGGCATATAATATCAACATCAGAGATAGAAGTTTATCCTGAGAATATTGAGGCCATTAGAGGATGGCCAATGCCAAAGAATGTGACAGATGTCATATCATTCAGGGGTATTTCCGGTTATTACCTAAGATTCATTGAAGGATTTTCAAAGATTGCAAGTCCAATCACTTCTTTGCAAAAGAAGGGAGTGAAATTTGAATGGACTTCCAAGTGTGAAGAGAGTTTTCAACAGTTGAAGGGAATATTGACAAGTGCACCAATATTGAATATTGCAGATCCAAACGAAGATTTTTTTGTGTGCACCAATGCATGGAAGGAAGGGATTGGTGGAGTTTTCAGTCAAAAGGTTCATGTGGTATGCTACGAGTCCATAAAATCAAAAGAGCATGAAAATAATTATGCTATGCATGACTTGGAGTTAGTAGCGACTGTACATGCATTGAAAATGTGGAGACATTACCTTATGGGTAAGAAATTCGACCTTAGGACAGACCACTATGGTATGAAACATTTGTTTGGATAACCAACACTAGATGCTAGACAAACTAGATGGATGGAATTTTTGAGTGAGTATGAATTTGAAATTAAGCACATAAAGGGAAAGAAAAATCAAGTGGCCGATGCAATCAACAGGAGAGCTCGTGAAATGCATATTGCAGCCATTAGCATGTACATGACACATCTAAAAGACAAAGTTATTGCAACAACAAATTCAGATCATAATTATTTAAAAATAAAAGAGACATTACGACAAGGTAATTTTCAGGAGAAATTCAATTATTATGAGTTGAAAGAAGATGGAATTCTCATGTACAAAGGTAAGGTGTATGTGTCGAATTCTAGTGAGTTGAAAAATGTAGTGCGGGAAGAGATGCATAATGTGCCATATGTAGGGCACCCAGTATATCAAAAAATAATAGCAGTAGTAAGAAGCCAATATTTTTGGCCATGAATGAAGAAATAAGTGGCTAATTACATATCCATATGTCTAGAATGCCAAAAGGTAAAGATATAACATAGACACCCAAGAAGTTTTCTACAACCATTTCCCATTCCAGAATGGAAGTGGGAAGTAGTTATGGTTGATTTTACTACTAAGATTTGTATAACAATAAAGAAACATGATTCCGTCATGGTAGTGGTGGAAAAATTGACTAAAGCAACACATTTCATTCCAATAAAGACTACACACAAGGAAACACATATTGCAGATATTTATATGAGAGAAGTTGCTAGGCTACATGGATTTCCCAAAGCAATAGTTTCAGACAGATATCCAAAGTTTACTTCCAATTTTTGGAAGGGTTTGTTCAAGGGATTTGTGACAAATTTAAATCTTAGTACAACATATCGTCCAGAGTCAGATGGGAAAACATAAAGGACTATCAGGATAATTGAGGACATGCTTAGAATGTATGTGATGGATCAACCACAAAAGTGGGAAGATTATATCCATTTAGTTGAATTTTCCTACAATAATGGGTATCAGGCCTCATTGAAAATGTGTCCATTTGAGACATTATATGGAAGAAAATGAAACACATCGGCGAGTTGGGATAATTCAATAGACAAAGTAGTTGTTGGGCCAGAATTATTAAAGGAAATGGAAGATTAGATGGAAAAGATAAAGAAGAATTTGAAGGCTGCCTAGGATAGGCATAGAATTTATGCATATAGGAACAAATTTTTCAGATATTTTAAAGTGGGAGAACATGTGTTCTTAAAATTAAAGGCAAAGAGAAGTTTTCTAAGATTAGGAAGTTGCCCAAAGTTGGCAGCAAGATATTGTGGGTCTTTTGAAATATTAGAAAATATTGGGATAGTTACATACATGTTAGCTTTTCCTGCATCCATGAGAGTGCATAATTTATTTCATGTGACTTTGTTAAAGAAATATGTGCCTGATCCTAACCACATAATTGATTGGAATGTGATCCAAGTGGAGCACGAAGGGGATTTCCGGGTGGATCCTGTACGCATTCTAGACTGGAAAGTCAGAGTGATCAGGAACAAATCCATAGGGATGGTAAAGGTTCAATGGACCTACTATGGTCCTCAATATGCTACATGAGAGCATGAATAAAACATGTGGGAAAAATACCCACAAAGTTTTGACAGTTTTGAAGAAGAGGGAAAGCAAAACTCTGTTTTGAGCAGCTAGAGTTTCATAACCACATCTTAGAGTCCTAGGCAATTATGCTGGGGACCTTGATAAAATATTAGCTCATTCCTTGGATTATCCTTGATAAACAAATGGTACATCCCTTGGGTTATCCCTGATAAACAAATGGTGCATTCCTTCGGTCGACGAGTTGAGAGGAACACGAGATTTTAGTTGGCGCTGCTGTTGGAATTGTAAAATTTACAATATTTATTTTCTAAGTATTGTGATGTAAATTTGCATATATGTATATCGGTATAGAGTGAAATGAGGACGACAGACAATTGTAGGGGAGGGGGAATGTAACATCCCCACTATAATCCCTAGTTTAATTAATTATTATGTAGATATAATATGTGGCTACGACCAAGCGATGTAATATGCAAATTGTATTTCTTTGTTTTATTAATAAAATGTGAAGCCAACTGCTAAGGGGACATGGACAAGAGATGGGGGATGAATTAATACA
>ML787943.1:440297-497050 GCA_009831015.1 Picea engelmannii | reverse complement strand
CGAAGAGGCCTGTGAACATTGCTATCTGAATCAAGTGCTATTTCTGTTCAAGTGTTATTTCTGTGCTATTTCGTATATCATTTCTGTGTATTGTGAAGATTATGCTGGATATTTTACTATTACTCTGTTATTTCTAGCATTTCGTTTCTGTTCTGCATATTTTATATATCTGGTATCTTGCAGTTAACGACCTCGGCTTGGCCATCCGTTTGGGGGTGGACGGCCGTGAATTTGATGAGCTTGGTGTCTAGCTGTGACCAGAGGCTCAACTAGAATGTACTGAGGAACCAATTGTCCTGATCAGAGACGACGGTTTTTGGTATCCCAAAATGTACCCACACTCGTTCAAATAAGATCTTGGAAGTGGCCTCTATTATGATGCTATTCTTGCAAGTGACCAAAATCACCATCTTGGAAAATCGATCAACAACCATGAAAACACAGCTATTTCCATGTTTGGTTGAAGGAATGCCCGACATGTAGTACATCAAGATGGATTCTCAGAGTAGGAAAATGGGTGTACATGCCTTGTTTCTTAATGGCCGGTTTGGAAATGGTGCAGGCCGTGCAGGACTTGATATACTTGCTGACATCCTGTCAGAGTTTTGACCAATAGAAATGTTGCTGCAACACTGCCACTATGTTCTCTACGCCAAAGTGTCTTGCCACTCAATTGTAGTGAGTTTCCCAAAAGAGCTTCGTACGCTCTCTTGTTGGAACACAAAGATGGCACATATGACATAATAACCCATCCTACAGATGAAAATCAATGACAACTATGTTTGTGCCCAACATCTGGTAGGTAGTGGCAAAGTCAGGATCTCTCTCATAGAGTTGGGGCCATTCGAATGTCTCATGTCCCCAGGAGTGTAACACCATGGTTAGTGTATCAACTAGAGGTTGATTGAGGCAATCAACAACATGGTTGGTGGTCCTTGTATTATACTTGATGTTGATATGGAACTGCTGCAAGTATGTGGAACACTTCTGATGGCGGTCATTCTACAATTTTCCTTGTGTCTGCATGAATTGCAAATGCTGATCAATGTGGATGATTGTCTCCTTCCCAATACTATAATGTCTCAACTGGTGGTAGACTTGTACAATGGAGTACATTTCTTTGTCGTAATTTGGGTACTTACGAACCATACCTAATAGTGTCTCACTATGATAGGCCACGGGATGCCCATGCTGAGTGAGAACTGCACACACAACATAGTCTGAAGCATCTGTCTCAATCTCAAACAGTTGTAGCACATCAGGTAATGAGAGCACTGGGGCTGAGCACAAACTCTGCTTTAAATCATCGAACACTTTCTGTTGCGACTAGCCCCACACAAAATTTTCCTTGCCACCACCCCTGGTCACTTGGCTAAGGCCCCATGCAATGTGGGAGAATCCCAACACAAACCTGCGATAGAAATTGGCAAGGCCTAAGAAGCTTCAGAGCTCAGTGAGTGTGGTTGGGGCTGGCCAGTCATGGATGACCTAGACATTGGCTGGATTGACATGCACCCCATGCTCATCAACAATGTAGCCCAGGTATTGGACCCTGTTCATGCCAAATGAACATTTTTCCAAATTTGCATATAGCTTGCTGATCCAAATTTTATGAGCAAAACGAAATGAATATAGATTATTAAAATATGCTTAACACATAATAACAAATATATAGTAAAACTGGTTTTCTATTCAATAAGGAAATAAGATGAAATTGTAAAATGCAGCGGAAAACAAGCTTGTTGGAATGGTGGCGGCTTATCTCTGAGAAGAGATGTGACGACTGCGCTCATTCACAAGAAGATGATTACAATGAGGCTCTAAAGGCCTTTTTACAATAAACATGAATGTAAAAAAAGCTAGACATCCAAAAACCTAACCCTAGGAGATGAAGCACCAAAAGTCAAGTGGGCCCTGTTTGGGTAAGTTAGTACATCAACTTCCCGGGGTCGTAACTTTTGCATACGATCTCCATTTTAGGCCCACGATAGCCCGTTGGAAAGGTCTATCTGAGGACTACACATTTTGCTGCTATTTATTGAAGGTCATTTCCAATTGTGGAGAGCCCTAAAAATGCTGTTTAGGGCCTCAAAACGCCCTCACAAGTCAAGGACCCAAAAACTAGGAAAAAAACTGCCAAAATGAACTAGTTGGAATAGGCGGGAGGCCACCGACATCCATATGGATCACTTGCGTTGCCACAAAGTGTGTAGAACCTGCTGAATGTGCTGCAAATGTTCCGCCCAATTCTGGTTGAAGATGAATATGTCATCCAAATACACTACCACAAAAGAATTGGTGAAAGGCTGCACGATATCATCCATCATCCTCATGAAATTTGTTGGTGCATTTGTGAAGCTAATGGGGATGACCAACCATTCAAAAATACCTTCTTTGGACTTGAAGGCAGTCTTCCATACATTGGTATGCTCTATTGGAACTTGGTGGTAGCTAGAATTCAAATCAATCTTACTAAAGTATTTTCCCCCTTGAGCCGATCAAGGAGATCGTCAATTCGGGGAATTGGGTATCGTTTCCTAACTGTGATTTTATTTAGGGTCGACAATCAATGCTGAGTCACCAAGATACATCTTTCTTCTACACAAGCACTATTGGGCTTCTACAAGGTGATGAACTTGGGAGGATGTGCCCCTTTTTGAGAAACTCTTGGATTTGGTGCTTGATTTTCTCATTTTCAGACAGAGAGCAGTGATAGACTGGCCCATTTGGTAGCGGTGCATCGGGGGTCAGATCGATTGAGTGCTTTACCTAACAGTGCAGAAGTACCCCAGTGGGTGAGGAGAATATGTCTTTGTATTCTGCCATGACCTTATCCACTTGCTTCTACTGCATGGAGAGACCTATCGCAGAGGCCATGGATGTAGTTGCAACCTTCTACTCACTCTGAGTGTGAATCATAAAGAAGACAAACTTCTCGGTCTGAGAGATGACCTTCTTGCATTGCTTGACATAGATGAAGGAAATGGCATTAGATGGGACTACCTCTAGTATCCTGTATAATATCTTGTCCAAAGTAATAATAACACTATGAGACCTAGACTCATATACAACATAACGTTTCCATAAATAAGGTTGGCCCAAAAGAACATAAAAAACGTCAAGGGTGGCATCATCACACAATACTTCATCTTTGAATTGTTTGATATCGTAGGCCAGGAGACATTGTTGGCTGACGTGGAGATCGCTCCCTTGGCGGAGCCACTTGATGGTGTACAACTACGGGTGTGGTGATGTCGGAAGAGCCAAGCGCTTGATGACCTTTTTTGAGATGAGGTTATTCTGGCTATCACTATCAATGCTGAAGTGGAGCGGAGTACCCTTCACCCACATTTGTGAATGAAAGAGGCGCTCACCTTCTTCTAGTTCATCAGGTTCGTCAGGATGGACCTTGGTGGTCATAGGAATGATGGAACTGGGTTCTGCATCGATGATCCATCTCTCTTTTTTTGGTTCTGAATCCAACTCGGAGCCTGCATTTGATTCAGATGTTTTCACCTCGACTACGAATGACTGATTTGAGCGACATTCAACGATGTTATTCCAGGGGCTCTTATGGAACTCGCACCATTTCCTAGTGTCTTTCTTTGTCTTCCCATTGTCCTTCTTTGTTTGTGGTTTGGACTGGTTGTCCTAAGGTTTCCCATACTTGCTTTGCCCTTTGTTCTGCGGGTTGGGGCCACCTTTTCCCTGCTTCTATTGTGAGGAGTTTTTAGACCCAAACTACCACGTCTTCTATTTAAGCTTCTGCTCGATTTTGACAACATATCGATAGGTCGCGCCCAAGGATGAAATGTCCAGGAAATCCATTTATGTATAGATGTATCTATGCAGACCACCATGGTACTTGAGCACTAGATGTTTCTCAGAGTCTTTGATGCCCAACTTGGTGCGCAAGGTATGGGAGACAATGGTAAACTCTAGCACTGTTTGGTCCCTTTCCTACCGTAGTGTGGTCCATCTTGTATATAAGTTGTCATAACTTCCAATGGGGTAGTATTGTTCTTTAATAGTATCCCTGAAGGAACCCCAAGTGGGTGCAACTATAAATAATGTAGATTCCTTTGTTTCCTTTTGCTCAAAAAAAGTCTCCCACAAATGTTTGACATGGGGGATGACCTTGAGAAGTGAAAATGTAATATTTTCTCTATCGGAAAATTTATGGACAAAAAAATACCCCTCTAGAAGGTTTAACCATTTATTTACAACATCCACACCTATTTGACCTTCGAATATAGGAATATCAAAATTGATCTGTACCTTGAAGGGGGTGGCGCGTCTGTTTGAGGTAGATGTGTCGCTTGTCGGCAACCGTCGAAGGATTTGTGCAAAGTTGTCCATCATCTTGTTCCTCTGTCGCTCGAGGAATTCCTCAAGCAACATTTTGAAAGGATCTCCTATCCTATTGTCTTTCGTTTCTCCCACCATGGAATATTTCTTGGGCATGTGAGAACAATTTTCCTCAAGAGAAACAAGCTCGAAACCCAACTCTCTATACCCTGACCTCATCGGGGACATGCACTAAAAAATGACAAGGAACATAGAGCTTTAATACCACTGATCCAGATTTATGAGCGGAATGAAATGAAAACACAGATCTATAATATTAACACAAAGACACAATGAATAATAACAGGGATACA
Organism: Picea engelmannii; assembly: GCA_009831015.1. Classification (NCBI taxonomy): domain Eukaryota; kingdom Viridiplantae; phylum Streptophyta; class Pinopsida; order Pinales; family Pinaceae; genus Picea; species Picea engelmannii. The sequence goes on along the minus strand of ML787943.1, from coordinate 492,389 downwards.
ATAGAATTTGACTTCTATTAAATAAGAAATGTGCTGAAACTGTAAAATGCAGAGTGAAACAAGCTTACTAGAAAGGTGGCAACTTATTTATGAGAAGAGATGTGACGACTATGCTCATTTGCAAGAATATGAGTACAATGAGGCTCCAAAGGCCTTTTTACATCAAACATGAATGTCAAAACCCTAGACATCCAAAAACTTAACCCTAAGAGATGAAGTGCCAAAAGTCATGTGGGCCTTGTTGGGGTAAGTTGGTACATCAACTTCCCCGGGTTGTAACTTTTGCACGTGCGATATTCGTTTTAGGCGCACGATAGCCCGTTGGAAAGATCTATCTAATGACTATACATTATGCCATCACACTCTGACTCCGTTTACAATATCATTGTGGCAGGTCCAAAAAATGTTGTTTAGGGCCTCAAAACGACCTTGAAAATTTAAGACCCGAAAAACTAGAAAAAAAATTGCCAAAATGAAAGATGAAAATACCAAGATAAAATCTATATATAAACCAATTGAAATAAATGAGTGACCACTAATATCCACCTAAATCAATCCTACTAATAAATAAATGATTATAATTTTTAGATGGTAAAATACATAACTGTATTCTCCTTTAGCCAAAACTTTGCCTAACCATTGCATTGGTATATTTTCTTAAAAAATTCCCCCCCAAAAAAGAGCCTTATCAAAAAATTACTTCAACCATCGAGATTAAAGTCTTGGAAATATCCATTATTTGTACCTAAAACTATAAGAGAAACTCAGAATTAAAATGCTAGATCCGAGGGTTATATTTATATTCACAGAAGTGTCCATTTTGGATTATAATATCCATGATTTAAAAATGTGACTTTTTAAATTTTTTAATAATAGTATATATATATATATATATATATATATATATATATATATATATATACTTTTTTAAAACTAATTTGAACTCTTTGAACAAAAAAAACCATTGTTTAAACTCCTTGAAAAAGCTGGCAAGGATCCCATTTTGATTGTTGAGTATGAGGTCAAAACTCTTTCATGCGAATGATTTAAAATAGAAAAGCAATTTATTTATTTATTTCCTTCTTCCATCCTTTTCCTGCACTAAGCGACACGCATGCCCAATAGAAATGATTTGGAAGGGAGCATGCTTTCTGTTAAGTAATTCGATTTTGGTATATATATATATTCTAGGGTTTCATTGTATATATATATATTCTAGGGTTTCATTGCGAAGTCGGACGTGGATTACACCGAATGGTCATCTGATTGGCGTGCTGTGCAGCGAAGAGACGAGTAGCTGGGATTCTATTTGAATTCATGAACAGTGAGAGCCACTGCATGCACGTAGACAGAGTCCAGACTACTCTTTTTGGTAGACATGATTATATTGCCTGCACTGCCATCCGTGTTTGTGTTGGGAAGGAAGGAAGAAAGGAAAAACAGATCCATGATGTGCGTGCGCGTGCTGACTGAATAATAGTTAGAGAGCCTGCAGCCTCAGCCTCAGCAGCTGGAGAAGAAATGAAGTGGAGGGCCGTCACAACTCCACGTGCTTCCTTTTTTTTAGCTTTACTCACTTAAAACAGGATAATTAATAGCTTATTATTATCGCCACTGTCATACCAGCTCGATTCACATGGCCGGCCGGGTGATCCAACGAGCTGAATGAATGGATTATGAATGGGTCTGTGCGTGATAAGTATGGACAAATCAAATAGAGACAGGTGATTTGATTTTGAAAACCACTAGCTTCCAGAAAAACTGAACTAAAACCAAAAGTAGTATACAGTTCAGAAGTTGTTTATACTAGGACCAAACAGTGCATGTTCAGCTCAGCTCAACGATATTTTATTTTACTTTTATGTATCTTTTAGAGTAAAGGTGAAATACAGGAAACCTGTCCTACTTTACTCGATTTTCTATATATTCCCAGCCCCTCAAAGCAAAACATTCATTGGTTACTTGGTAGGCTGTATACCAATGAAGAGTATAAAATCATCCGAATGTCACAGCAACATCCCATTTCAGCAATGTTTTACAACACACAAGGATTTTATGATGTAATATTTCGGTATATAAAAGGCAAACAGTGTACTGTACTATATCCATCAATCAACTAGTATTGTCATGAATAATGAACATGTTCAAACAAAGAATTTCACTTCTGCACAACATATTTCAATAAGTAATAGCATCAAAGTTAAATAATGACTAGTGATCATGAATAATGAACATGTTCAAACAAAGAATTTCACTTCTGCATAACATATTCTAATAGGATCAAAGTTAAATAATGACCAGTATAAAAACATACATTCTAATGTATACATAACCATAAAAAAAACATACATTCTATTGTAAGACAACAAATATAATACCATTAAATTAATTTATTTGGAAATGGTAAAAATAAAAGACTCGCTTATATAAAAATTTGTATTTTTTTTTTTTATTCTAATATCTAATATATTTTCATTGACAAACATTTTTAATAAATGCATTAATATAATAGTAAAATAATAACTTTAATGATATATTATTTTCAACATCAAAATATTTTTTCAGTTTAGTAAACCAACCTCCATATATGGTATTAATCTAGAGTTGAATCACATTGCTGTCTTGCACATGTACATGTATATCTATTCTAGATTTGACATTTGCATCTCCTAGAATCAATTGACTACACTCCATATATGGTAGAATCAATTGACTACACTCCATATATGGTATCAATTTAGACTTGAATCATATTGCTGTCTTGCACATGTATATCTATTCTAGATTTGACATTTGCATCTCCTAGAATCAACTTACTACATACCTATCAACCTCCTTAAAATAGATTTTTGTCTTGCACATGTATATCTACTCCATATTTGACAATTTCATCTCCTAGAATCAACTTGCTAGAGACCCATCAACCTCCCTAAAATATCTCTTCTCAAGTCCTTATAAATTAGCTTTTCAGCTCCACTAAACACTTGCAAAGATGGGACCCACCATCCTCTAAGTTGATAACAACATCTCAACAATCTAATGTTGTTTGTTTGAAGTGGTACATACAAAACATTAAAAAAAACTTGGCAACCATGGAGAGTTCCCTTTTCCTCCTGTCCTTTACCTCATGCTACCACATGGCTAGGAGTCACATTTGGAACATTCTCATCTCTTTTGAGACCAAAAGTTTCTACTCTCCCAAGATCAAAACTCTTGGGTTTTTGAAAATCAAAACACATAACTTTGATACAACATTGAAAACAAAGTCATAGATCCATCTTCTTCATACTATATGATACAAAATCTAGAGACAATATAAGAAAAACAATGAAACAACACCCTAACGACCTTATAATCAAGTGAAATTCAGCTAGAACTAGGTCTAGCCTTCTATTGATAATGCTCCCAAGATTATTGGGTTCAAACACTTAACTAGTTATCAATGTTGATTTACAAAACTTAACCTGCTCAAAACAACACAATCACACAATAAATCATCAAGAAAGACATAATAAGTTGCATAATATTAACGCAATTAATCCATGATACATTCCATCAATTTTCATCATTAAAGATACAAAAAATCATACAAAATCACCATAGACATAATGTTCAAGTGGGGAAACTCGAGTACCTAGAGGAAACCCAAAACAAAAAGAGACAAAAATACTTAGCTTAGATAATCAAGAGTAGAATATCTAGCCTTGAAACATCAAATATTATGGCCATTTATCTAGGTCTCACAAATCATGATAGCAAACAAAAGAGTGTATCCTAATCTTCCAATGCAGCCACTATTTATAGCTAGGGGTCATTTGGCATGGTCAACTAGTTTGATCACTAGGTTAAGTTCCCCCTTTAGTGAACTTGGTTTGATCATAATTAATTACATTTTGATAGTTATGGGCATTAATTAAAAAATAGAGGGATGTTCACACCCACAAATATCCAACTTTGGAATGCATGGTAGCCTATTGGATACACTTCTTTGTTAAATCAAGATGTTGGGTATTATTATTGTCTTGGGTTGTTGGTTATTCCTCGTGCTTTCTTTTTTTTCAAGTCTATTGTACTTGTTTCTTTTCTATGATGATTGATTTTTCACGTGGATTTCTACTAGTTCTGTCCTTACATAATTAATTTGCTCCTTCAAGTACCTTCTCATTGGATTTACCTCCAAGAGGGAATTGTACTTAATGATGATATTATCCAAGTCTTCCTGGACTTTGTCTAGTTTCTGTTTACCTTGCTTGGTTAAGGTAAGTCATTTGACCCATCGTTGGATAAATTTGTCACCCCATCCAAGTTCTTCCAATAGTGATATTTCCTATAGGATCTATTTTAAACTCCATGTCACTTCATTGGTTCCTCATCTTATAATTAGTCCTCCTTGTCATAGTCCTAAAATAATGTCACCCCCATATATAAATGCATTTTGAAAAGCTCTTGTATTTTATGGATTGTTTGGCTTCTTAGCCTATACAATTCCTACTCTAATGCATTAATTCCATCTACCATTGCTTGAAGTTTCTTCCTATTGAAATTGAAGATATCTACTGCATGCTTATCTGGTTTTACTTTATGCAAATTCCTATATAGTTCTATCCGTTTATATATGTTGTTTTAAATATTTCATCAAGAGCTTGGGATTTACTCACCAATACCTTGATGGTCATTTTTTTGATGCCCATACTTCTCTTGCTTCTTGATAGAGTGCCCTATCCTACTTATTCTACGTAGAGTTTTTCTCCCATTTCCTTTATCACACTTAGCTATAGTTCAAAGATATTTGTTCTTCCTGTTGCTGATTCCATTTGCTCCTTAATTTCCTCTTCCTTGGTACTTCCATATGGAACTTCTTTTACTGGAAATATAGCTTTGGTTAGGCCTAGGATGTTATCATCTATTCATTCCAACTCGTTTAAATAATCTTATCCTTGTACTTTAGTTCACCCTGTAGGTCTCAATAGTTTTTTTTTCAACATACGAGGTAGGATACACTAAATTGTTTCCTTGTTTCTTCTGATAAATGACTTGTAAAGTTCCATGGATATTCCACTTGATAGCTTGTAACAATATATCTTAAATACTATTGAAAAATATCATGATGTTATACCCTATTATGTAATGTTTTCTTATGAATAAAATGTAATATTACAGCCATATTACCCAAAATAATGAAATGAATGGAGAATACAAAAGAGACACAATGACAAGAAAATGAGCACATGATTAAGACAATGAACACAAGATGTACCTTGGGAAACTTGAAGAGGGAAAACCTAACAAGAAAATGAGGATTATGCCTTGCTCGTTTCTTTTAAATATAAATGCAAGATACAAAGAAAGAAAGAATCACTATAGAGTTACAATGGATGTCGTGGCCAAAATGGATGATATAATATCTTCTTCCTGCTCTGTTCTACTTAAAATCCCCACTTATTTTCTTTTCTCATCTATGGAACAATAAATCATTACAATAGGAATGAAACCCCTCCATTTCCTTGCGGGTCAATTTTAACATGTTTTGATATCTACTTAGAGTTAGGGTCATGTTTTTTGCATGCCGTAAATCTTGATTAGGGTTAGGGTTTTAGACCATTTACAATATTATTTAAATTCCACATGTGACCAGCTCCACATGTGTAAGTAATGAGAGATAACGTGACATCCACTTTGTACTATGGTGGTGAAATCATAGGTCAACTTATGGTAGGTATATCTTCCTCGTATATACTTCAATTGAGGCACTCTTAATACCATTGGAGAAATCTCAACGAGTAGAAAATCATTGGAGATATAGGAACATTTTTCATAGAGTTTTAACCCCTAAAACATCCATTTAATACCCAAAATAATATTTATAATTTTTAGGACCCCAAACCACCAAAATAGAATTTGCCTCTAAGATGATATCAACAAAGCCATGGATAGTCAATCTCCTACCTTGAATGTCTTCTCAATTATGTGTTCATCATTGTTACCCTTGTACTTTTCTTATGATTTCTTTAGTGTCTTATGTACTTGTAAATGGATCTACCTAATCTTAATTAATCTTGCATCCTTAGGTGTTTCTCTTGTGGTGTCTTCCTTCTTTCCTCCACATTGTCCATATCCAACATCTAGAGGAGAGGGTGGAAAATATATAAAAAAGTTCAAAGGGGACTTGCTGGTGGAAGCAAGGACTACTATGTTTATAATATTGATAAATGTAGATCATATTCTCATTCCATGTTCTCAGAAACTTTTGATTGTAACCACCATTCAAAATATGAACCAATTCCCTATTTTCACCACTTTTGTCTACCCATCCATTTGTGTATGGAAAGTTGTACCTCTATTCAATTTGATGTCCATATTCTCCCAAAGTGTAGTAAAAAAGGCATTGTAATATAGGTTAGCTCTATCCAAAATGATGGTCCTTGGAATCCCACAGTGCACCCAAACCCTCTCAAAGAATATGATTGCTACATCTTGTCCCGTGATGGTATTCTTACAAGGAATGATGATACACATTTTACTAAATTTTTATAATAACACTAATAAATAGTCAAGCCATTGCATGGTTATTAGAAAAACACCTTCAAAATCCATACATGTGCTCTTCCAGAACCCAATACGTACAAGGCCTTGCTTCCTATTTCTAGGTTTACTGGTACGACAATATTTCCTCTAAAGAACCAAGCTACATTTTCTTGTATTATGGTCCAATATAGTTACCTCTACAAGTTGAATACTATTTTATCAACACCAAAATGACCTACAAATTTGGAGGTGCGAGTCTCGTTGATAACTTGAACTCTCTCACCTTTATGCACATGGATCTTATCCAACTTGTAAAGTAACGGATCTTAGAGATGGTAGTCAACCATGTTGTCACCTTCTTCTTCACAAACTTGGCCATGAAATTGCTAAAATATCTCTTTGGATTCCTCATATTTGGTGCATCATCAGTGAAAGGCTCCATGTGTATAAGAGAGTACCCAAATATGTGAACTTAGGTTTCAGTAGTTTTGATAGCATGCCCGCCAAATTGATATGCAACTTTGGAGGTGCGAGTCTCTTAGTATTTCCCTTTCTTACACTTAATGATGAAATTAAATTTCTACAAAAATGCCATCCATTTGTAGTGTCTTTCTTGTTGAATCTTACTCTAGGCTTGCAAATATGGTAGAGGCTAGTGATTAGCATGGATGATGGTATCCTTTCCCATTGAATACAACTTCCATTTCTTAACAACTTACACAAGATCATATAGATCCTTGTCATATGAGGTGTAGTTTAGGACTACACGAAGACATTAAAAATGATAGCATGTCGACTTACTTCCTTGCATTAAGAATATACCATAACATACCCACTTGCATCTATCTCCACTTTGAATTACTTCTGCGAATTGGGAAATGTAAGAAATGGTTCTTCACTAATCCTTCATTTTAATATTAAAAAGAATTATATTGATAATATCCCTACTTGAAACTCTTTCCTCTAGATATTATGGCATGGAGTGGTGTAACCACATCTAGAAAGGATGCTATGAACTTTTGAAGGTACTGTGATGCTCCCACAAGTCCAATAACTTAAATGATATTGGTAATATGAGTCATGATAAATTCCTTTGATGATGACCTCCATCTTCATAGGGTTAGTCTTGAGTTCCTCTCCACCAATCACATACCCTAAGTACAATAGGGATTGCTAGGAAACTCACACTTCTAAAGGTTGGCCAACAACTAATGCTTTCTCAGTGTAGTTTAACACCTTCATCAAATGTGAGATTTATGATCTTCCCAAGTAGAGATAAATATCAATAAATCATCCAAGTAAAATATTACAAGTGAAGCCCGCAGGGGTGTAGATCGATTGGCATGTGCTGTGTAAATGGAAGGAATTGTGTAAAGGAGGTATCAAGTTCGATTCTCACCCCGCTTTATCTATGTTCCATGCTTGCGAGATGTGTGGCACACCTGGGGGTATATGGGCAGCGGACGAGTATCGACCACGTGTCACACGAGTACGAGAACCGCGAGTTTCCGATTCTCCCAGCATAAAAAAATAAAAATAAAAATTACAAGTGAATCTAGAAAATGACATAATACATCATTCATCAAACACATAAATGTAGCTAGTACATTACATAAACCAAAAGGCATAACCAACTAGTCATATAAACTTTTCCTCGTATTGAAGTTGGTATTCTAGGTGTATTATTATTTTACTCTCTCATATATATATATATATATATATATATATATATATATATATATATATATATATATATATATATATATATATATATATATATATTCAAGATCCCATCCTTCTTGGGAACTATAATGACAAGTGACCCACAAGGTGAGGTGATTTTTCAAATTACTTCTCACTCCAATAGATTTTGCAACTGTGTATTCACTTCATTTGATTCTAGTATGTTATATATACAATCCTATGTTTAGAAATGGATATTCATGAAACAATTGTATCTCATGCTCCAATTCCCTCTTAGGTGTTGTCCCTTTAGTCTTTTTGAACACTTCTTTATACGCTTGGAAAATATTCTCCAACTAGTGTTTCTACTCTTTACTAGTACATCCCTCTAGATATGTCTTTAATTCTCTTTATTAATCTCCTTGATAGTTCTATATTTAGAAGAGTAGTACAAACTTCCCACATGAGATAATCAATGTCTTGGCTTGGTTGGAAGTTATCAGGGAGATATTGGACTTACCTTTTTGCACATTGATGATGTTGGATTTTCCATCCTTGACCAGGAGGTATTGATATTCTCTTCTCATGAATATTGCATCCACAATGTACATGTAGGGCTTCCAAACACTACACCACACACATTAGGTGAAACCACGTCTACCTCCTCTCAGTTAATGCAATTTGCACTTACAAAAAATAAGATATTTCAATTCTTAGTAACTCTAAGTTCCACATTCTTATTTACCCATCCCAATGGGTATAGGTGAGGATGGTTATGAAATTCTAGTTGAAACATATTTCTCTGAGGATGACATGAAAAATGGAGTCAAATGGATAACCCACCTTTTTATTCTTGTCTTGTATATTGATGTGGAATACTTTAGTCATCTCCTTCACTTCATTGGGATGGAGGATGTTCATGTTCATGTTCATGTTCCTCTTCACTATAGTGAAAATAATTTTCTTGTTTACATCCATGCCTATCATGTTCTTCTTCTTGGATTCCTTATTGAGGTTCTCTAGATTCATCTAAATATGTAGCTTCCAATACTTTCATTCAATATGACCATTAATGTTATGATAGTTACAATTCTTTCTTGGATCCTTGTAATTATGTGCAGTGGTGGCAATATTCTTACCCTTTCCTCTCCACTTCTTCTTTCCTCTCCTTGGAAGTAACATTGTGTAAGGTCATGTCTTGGATTTTTAAGCTTACATAGAAAGGGGGAACTTCTTCATTTTCACCACTTTCTTCTACTCTCGGCCCAAATAAAATGGCTGAGTGGTCATCTTGTATGCTCAGAGTATCATAGGTTTGTCCCATATTAAGCATCTTGATGATCTGACTTCTTTATTCTCTATTTATGATCAATTCATTAAAGGGTACCGAAATCTTAATCTTAGCCATAACAATTTCGAAGTCAAAAGAGGACGGAGTTTTTTCTACCTCTTTAGGGACAGTTTCTTTTCTTGTCAATATTTTCTTCGGCGGTTCCTCATTCTGCTTTCCCTTATCTGTAGCATCTTTTGCAGTGGAGTCTTTCATAGTGGAATCTTTTTGGGGCTGACTGGAAGAGGGCGTTACTCTGAGCGTCTTTGGTGAGGTTACCTTTCGGAGGATTTTGAGGCACCTTTTGATTTCAGAGATTGTATTGCCTTTGAAATTGCATGATGGCGTTCTGCAATCTAGTCTCGTAATCTTCTTTTTCTACTGATAACCTCTCCTCTTCATCTTGCAAGAGTATTTCACTAGCATCCATGAACTGGTCGTGTTCTTCCTTGGTAAAAAACACTTCAGTTTCTTTGTCATCATAACAGTTCACATTATCTTCAAAATATTCATCATAATCTTCATTCATATAATTATTCTGAAAAGGGGGTCTGACTTGTTGTTCTCCCTGATTTCCTTGATTCCCCTGATTTGTTTGGTCTGCTTGAGTTTCCTGATTACCCTGATTCCTCTGCTCCCTTTGCCAGATTTGTGGACCGGCGGGTCTCCTCGGATTCTTGGGTGGACCATCGACCTGTTCCCTAGGGTTAGGTCTATTTCCCAGTGCCATTATTTCCATCATCATTTCCATGTTTCTCATCATCGCTTCAAACCTTTCTTCTGATGTTTGCGACGTGGAAGTTTGTGCTTTATCCTGAGTTTTGCCCATGTTTCTTCTAGGATTAGCTTTCATTTTTCCTGAAGCCATTAGGTTTACTTCAAATTCGATGGCATCTGTCATCATATCATCTAGCATGGCAGATCTTCACTCCCTCAATAATAAATAAAAATCACTTTCGAAAGAATCGACATATCTGAGTTGAGCCACTTTAGGTGGGGGTTTTACTTCATCAGGAATCCCATTATATACCTTCATGAATATAGCCGAAAACTCTTGCACTGTTTCATCAAGGGACCTCTTCATATTGTTGTAGTGTGTCAATAACTGAAGGGGTTTTTTCTTATCTCCCCATCTGGCAAGGAAGAGTGTCTCAAAAGCTACAAAATCTGCGATGCTTGCTGGTGCCAGGGCTCTGAACCATTTTCTTACATCTCCTGCAAGGATTTGTGTGAACAACCTCATTTTCATGTCTTCAAAATCCACCTCCTCTAAGTCTATGAAGTCATTAAACTAGTCTAGGTGTTTCTGGGCCGATATGTTACCCTCAACATCATATAGCTTAATCCTTAGGTTGTATTCCTAGGGTAAGTCATGTAATACAGCAGGCAGTATGAGAGGAGAAAATTTGGCTACCATAGTTGCTGTAAGGGGTCGGAGTGGCTGTCGCTTTAGGATAGGGGGCACTATTGGTTTAACAAGAGCGGCTAGAATCAAATCTTGGAATCTTTTTTCATCAAATAGGGTCTCGTCTAAATGGGATTCAGACCTAGTTCTGAACAGGGAGTGTTCGAACTTTAGGTCAAACTCAAGGTTGTCGATGTTGATCAATCCGTCTCTAGGTAAGGAAGAATATCGGTCTGGATGTAACACATGGGTCACTGTCCTTTATTTTCTTCTTCGGCCAATATTTTCAGGACTAGAGACAGGGACTGCAGGTTCGGGGTCTAGGTTTTTCCTAGTGTGGATTCTCTTAGGAGCTAGGGTTTCTATATCACACAACGTTGTACAACTAGTCTCTGGGTAATGGAGTCACTAGGGTAAAGATAATCTTTAGCCAGTAAGGTATTTGGTCCACTGTCACCCTCAGGGATCAAACTAAATCTTTAAGTCATTTTCCCAGGGAAAAATTTTCGATTTCATCCTCGACAACGGTGCCATAATGTTATCACTCTATAAATTCTATCCGACTGAATAGACAAATGACAGAGGTAACTGTTTCAACTAGCTTTAGAGCTGAGGCACTAGCCTGCCCAACTCAGAGAGGGATCTCTCGTGTCACTTGATATATCTATGGAAACCGATGTCTATATTTGATTTGTTTGGGAGATTTTTAATAGAGTTGCTGGTGAAGAAGAGGGGAACACTATGGGCTATGGAGTCAAAATTATGAAAGTGAATGAAGACAATGCGTAGACTGATAGAACTCTCCAGAGGACAAAGGATAAATAAGGCGATGAATTTGAGTTATTCTTGAAATAAAAAGATGTGTAGGAAGATAAGCAAGACAAATAACTGCATTAGAGCATTACTGAAATGAATTCTGAATAAGTTAAGAAGACAATCACATAGTTCAAATTGCTTAGACCAAGAGCATCGCAGGATGAATTCTGGGCCTTTAAACTCTCCAATTTAAACAAAAGAAAATTTAAATGAAATGACAGGCTACAGGAAATACATACGATGAAAGGAAACAAAGCTCATATCACCACCTGTTAGAATATTTTCATAGAAACTTCAAAATATTCTGCATTTGTATTCAATTCAGATTCAGAAAATTTACAAATAAAGTTTGATACAACCAAAAAGGTGCTCTTACACTTCTGCCAACATTGGCTAATTCAAGCCTCTTAGTACTAATACTATTGGATAAAAAACAACTGAAACTGAAATGTTTCAGCTTCTGTAATAGTTTCAGATTTCAGTTTCAGTATACGAAACAACTTATAATCATCAACACAAAGAAACGTTTCACCATCATGAATAATCTCTCTGACCGCCCGGCTGCTTCAAATACTCATAGAATAATGCCCGGGGTCCCTCCTTTTATAGGTGTCTATTACCATCGGGGTTTGGAAAAAAGTGGTTTTAGATGAACCACCCTTAGCCCCGATGTGTCTCAGAGAAGGCTGCATGTCCATGATTTAAACCAGGGCAGTTTTCCCTGGTCCACCCCTTTTCGGCTAATTCTCACACTACTTTGATCACTGAATTGTACCTTGGCCATTGATCTGGGTCATTTCAAGATCTATGGTCAGTGTCTTGCCCAACGAATTTGACATCGGAGGTTGAAAAAGGTGGTTTTGGTCAGACAACCCTCCTTTCCGATATACTTCTAAGGGTGCCACTTATCCCGCAAAAAACTGTGACGGTTTTCCTCGGCTCGCCCTCGCCCGCTTAATCTTTGTGCTAGTTGTATCTTCGATACATGTCTCGACCGTTGATCCGGGATGCCTTTAATATCAACAGTCGGCTGAGATTTATTGTTCATATCTCCTCTACTTCTTCCAAACGCCGCCAGATATAGACGGGCCCTCTAAATTTATCATAGCTTTGCGATGATTTAATTTGTCATAAAATTTCTGAAACTCAGAAACCAGCTGGGAATTATATGGGGATAAAAGATAGCTTAGGAGTTTCTATCTATCAATTCCAAATTCCCTAGTACCAATACTTATTCATCCCGAGTTGTCATGGTCCTAAATAAATAAGGCCATTGATGCATGTGTCCTGACTTTAGATTTGTCAACAAAATAGTAGTCAAGGATAAGTTCCCCATTCCCATCATTGATGAACTTTTGGATGAGATCAAAGGCACTCAATTCTTCACCAAACTTGATCTCTACTTGGGATATCACCAAATTTACATGAAGGAAGATATTATTCTCAAAATTTATTTTTTCACTCATGAAGGTTGTTTCAAGTTCTTGGTGATGCCCTTTGGCCTTTTCAATGCACCTTCCACCTTCTAGAGTCTCATGAAAAACATATTTCAACCCTTTCTATATAATTTTGTCCTCATAATTTTTAATGAAATATTGATCTACATTAAATTTTGGCACGTCCATGTCACCCATGTAGATCATGTCTTACACCTACTAATTAATTATCAACTCTTTCTCAATAGGTATGAATGTGACTTTGGTGTCTCTAAAGTGAAATATTTGGGCCATATTATTACTCATGATTGTGTACATGTGGATTCAAATAAAATTGGAGAAATGAAGGATTGACCATGTCCCAAAATTCTTAAAAGTTTAGGAGTTTTTCTTGGTCTCACTGGTTACTACATAAAGCTCATTAGAAACTATGGTAAGATTTCAGCTCTCCTTACAACCTTGCTTAAAAAAAATCATTTCAGTTTGAATGATGTCACAGACTATGGATTCTAGGATTTGAAGAATGATATATATCTCTACCATACTTCACTAAGATATTTGTCTTGAAATTTGATGCCTTCAATAAAGGCACCGAAGTAATACTTATGCAAGAGGGAATACCATTACCAAAACAAAACTATGTGAGTGATCCAGATTATTTTGAGCACAAAATGAGAGTGGAGATATAATAAAGAAATGTACATAGATATATCAAATATCCAATAATATAATAGAGATATATCAGAGATATAGTAATACACAATTTCTATTAATGAAGGAAATGTACAAAACTGTAGAAATATAGAGTGAAAGACTCACTGTAATGGTGACAACTTATCTCCGAGTAGAGATGTGATGACTACTCTCATTCACAAGAAGATGATTGTTACATTGAGGCTCCAAAGATGTTTTTAACATAAAGAAAATACAAAAACCTAACCTCGGAAGATGAAAAGCCAACAATTTTGTGGACCCTGTTTTGGATATTTTGGTGCACCAACTTCCCTAGGGCATAACTTTGGCATATGATCTCTGTTTGGGGCGCAAAATATCTCATTGGAAAGGTATCCACGAGGAACTTCATTTTGGGGGCTCAATAAGAGCCTTCAATTATTATTGAGGTGCTCAATTGTGAAAAAACATCGTTTAGGCCCTCAAAATGGCCCTAGAAGTTTGGGACTGCTAAAAATAGTAAGTTGCCAAAAAATTGTTTTGAGCCAGTTGGAATACGTGGTTTTCCACCGATATCCTCCTGAATCAATCCTCCCTCCTTAGGAAGCAATGGTATCCATTGCGTTGAGTTCCCGGGGGAGAAGGGAAAGCATTTACTGAATCTAAATATTGGTGATCTGCTTGCCTTGCTGGAGAAGTTGTTGGATTACTGAGTGGGGGGGTGGATTAGTAATAGAGAAATTTAATTCTTTTTCACCATAAAATGCAAGTGTTATATCAATGTAGCATTATCATCCAATAGTTTTAGAGTAAATAAGCAATGAACAAATGAGCAATCACATACATACACAATACACGAGTGTTTTACATGGAAACCCAAAGTGGGAGAAAACCACATAATGCTTTTTCTTATATGTATTTAAGAATTACATTCATTGGAAGCACCAACTTCCTTTGTTTTCCAGCTGCAACTGCAAGGAGGCTCCAACCCCCTATTTTCTCAGGCTACAACCTGAGAGAAGCTCTAACTCCCAATTCTATGGCTACAAGCAGAAGGAGGCTACGACCCCCTATGTTCTCCGGCTACAACCACCTATCCTTTCCCTATCCAACCGCCCTGATGTAGATGTAGAATGATGGAACCAATGCCATACTATCACTGTGAGATATAATACCGTAAACTTGTACCAATCAACCTGTAATCAACCTATAACAACCTATACCAATAACATGTGCCAACATGTACCATACATCAACCTATACCTCAACCTGTACCATAAACAAGTTCATCAACCATGCACCAACTTGTACCTCAACCTGTAGCATCAATGAGTGCATAAACTATGCACCAAATATGTACCAATCATGCATAAAATACAGATAAACTATGACTCATCAAGATGTACCAACATCATCAACTATACACCTCATGTATGTTCCAACTCATCAACTACTTGTCTCAACCATGTACTGAAGTATGTACCAATCATGCATCAAATGCACACCTCATGTATGTGCCAACTCATCAACTACTTGTCTCAACCATGTACCCAACATGTACCTCAACCATATACCAAAGAGATACACCAATATAACCATCAAAAGTTATCTAACAATTCATCACTCTATCCATAAACCAAATACCATAAACCCTTACATAAAACTATGTGCCACAACCTCACTGTTATGTAGCCTCAAGCTAAACCAACAACTTCAACAACACATCACAACCAAAATACCAATACCCATATATCAAATACCAACAACAAAATACCAACTGTATCCCTCAACAAATCTAATATATGCAACAATACTGAACATCCAATACCATCTCAAGAGCTAAAACCTAGCTCAAAAAACATACCTCAAAAAAGATGTGCCATATCTCTCATAAATAGACCCCAATCATGTTGCTACCATGATTTTTCTGTCACACTTTTTCTACCGCAAATTTTTTGCCGCACTTTTTCTGCCACGATTTTTCTGCAGTGATTTTTCTGCCATGATTTTTCTGTTGCACTTTTTCTGTCGTGATTTTTCTTTCGCACTTTTTCTGCCATGATTTTTCTGCCGCAATTTTCCTGTCGCACTTTTCCTGCCGCACTTTTCTCTATCAATAATACTTGCCCAAATAACCTTTCACAAAATAGATATTCCATGCTATTCAATAGGTTCAAGTGTGATTAAATGAGAGAGCCTTGCCTCTTATTTATACTTTCATGTAGCATACCACTTTCCTTATTTTAGGGATTTCTCCATTAACTTTATTATTTAAATACTTTTGAAAACACTTTGACTACTTTGACCTTTTGGGGCCTCTATATGACTCATGAGGGTTCTCCAACTTCACATGGCCATAACTCTCTAACCATGAGGAGTTATATGACGTTCCACATACCACCAGAAATAGCATGACATGTACTATCCATATAGAATAGTATTACCTGCAAATATATCAAAACTCATACCATTATCCATCAAAAAAATTTGGGTCCATTACCCAAACCTTTGTGCTACCAGAATTCACTACCAGACTTTCTTCAAGGGTTGACATCAATGACAACCAACCAAATTAATCAACATAAGTCATGCTGCTTAGCTTATTGAAGACTGTCATGAACTTGTTGTTGGCAGGGTTGAATCTTTTCAACCAACCTATTGTATCTTGGATTGATAGGTACCATTGTAGGTGAAGAAACAATATCTTATTTCTCTTCTTTATTTTTCTTTTGTTGGAAAGAAAGGTCTTGGGACAGGGTTGTAGTGGTGGTATTGTCCTTCTGTTCCCTTTTGAACAAATTGTGAAGAGGCCGAATTTTGCAGTATGAGAGATTACCTTGAGGCACTGTTTTGGTGGGACAATAGTTGGAAATACCTCTGGTATCCTATAGAGATGATCCTCCAGAGTAACAATGACACTATGGGGTCGAGACTCATAAATAACACGGGGCTTGCACATATATGGCTAGCCCAAAAGAACATCACAGACATATAGTGGGGAAACATCACATAATACCTCATCCTTGAAGGGATCGATGTCGTATGACAATCGACACTGTTGGTTGACATGAAGATCTCATCCCTAGAGAAGCCACCTAATGTTTTATGGCCGTGGGTATGGTGTTGTCAACAATCCCAACTGTTTGATGACCTTTGTTGAGATGAGGTTCTTCTAGCTTCTGCTATCAAAAATAAAATGCAAGCAGGGTTCCCTTCACCCACATCTGTGAATGAAAAAGGTGCTCCCCCTCTTTAGGATCTGATGGTTCTTCTGGTTGAATTGTTGCGATCATGAAAATAATAGTGGGGTCTGCATCGATGATCTATCTTCTCCCATTATTTTCTGAATCAAATTCTGAATCAAGGTTCAACTCCTTTTCTTTGATCTCGGCCACCAATGATTGTTTTGAGCGACATTCATCAGTGTTGTGCCACGAGAATTTGTGGAAATTGCATCACTTTCCAGTGTCCTTCTTCATATTTCTGTTACCCTTCTTTTCATGTGGCTTGGACTAGTTTTCTGGAGGTTGGTTGTTAGGTTCAACTTTAGGATACTTTGGTCATTGTGGATTTGCAAACCCAAAATCCTATTTGTTCTGGTGCCTAAATTTTTTCTCGATTTTGACAGCATATCGATAGACAACTCCTAGTGATGAGATGTCTATAAAATCCATTTCGGTTTGGATGTACCTAAGTGGAGCCCCGCGGTATTTTAGAACCAGATTTCGATTGAAGTCTTTGATACCGAGCTTGCTGCGCAAGGTATGGAAAGTATTTGTGAACTATGACATTGTTTGGCCCCTCTCTTTCCACAATGTGGTCCATCTCATGTACTTGTTGTCATATTTACCAACAAGGTAATATTGTTCCTTGACCGCATCCACAAAAAAATTTGAAGTGGGCTCGAACCCATATATTCCAGACTCCTCCATGGAACATTTCTCCCAATAAGTTTCCCACCAATGTTTAACATGGGGGAGAGCCTTAAGGAGTGCGAAGGTGATCTTTTCCCCATCGAAAAATTTGTGAACAAAGAAATAACCTTCTAGAAGATTTAACCATTTTTGTAGGGCATCCACATCGATCTGACCTTCAAATATGAGAATATCGAAACTAGCTTGTACCTTGAAATGACAGGTACCTCCAAAGTGGTCGCTTGATGGAGACGCGACTGCTGTTATCGGCAAGTGTTGAAGGATGTGAGCGAAATTATCCATCATTTCATCCCTCTATCGTGTGAGAGAATTCCCAAGAAACATATTAATAGAATCTTCTGCTCCGTCATCTTTCTTTTCTTTCGCCATGGAGGGTTTATTGGGTGTGCAAGAGCGATTTTCCTCAAGAGAGACAAGCTCGAGACCCAACTTGCTATAATCGAACCTTGTCGGGGACATGCACTAAAAAAGATCAAGAAAAACCTGCTCTAATACCACTGATCCAGATTATTTTGAGCACAAAATGAAAGAGGAGATATAATAAATAAATGTACATATATATATTAGATATCCAATAATATAACATAGATATAACCATAAACACAGAGATATAGTAACACACAATTTCTATTAATGAGAGAAATGTAAAAGACTCGCTAGAATGGTGGAAAGTTATCTCTGAGAAGAGATGTGACAACTACGCTCATTTGAAAGAAGATGATTGTTACAATGAGGCTCCAAATTCCTTTTTAACATAAAGAAAATCCAAAACCCTAACCTCGAAAGATAAAAAGGCAACAATTTTGTGGACCCTGTTTTGGGTAGTTTGGTGTATCAACTTCACAGGGGCGTAACTTTGGCATACGATCTCTGTTTGGGGTGCATGATAGCTCGTTGGAAAGGTAGAGATGAGGAGATTCATTTTGGTGGCTCAATGAGAGCCTTTGGGTATCATTGAGGCATTTTATCATGAAAAAAATATCATTTAGGCCCTCAAAATGGCCCCGAAAGTTTGGGAGTAGTAAAAATAATAAGTTTCCAAAAAACTGTTTTGAGCCAGTTGGAATAGGTGGGTGGCCACCGATACCCTCTTGGATTAGTGAGAGGAACTTGGGAAAATCCACTTATGAAAAAAAAATCATGGTTGTATTGCATGATGTGGATATTTTGCATCCATTCCTACTTGGGGAATGTTTCTAGATTAAAATAGATAATCGTAGCCTAGAATACTTCCTAGAGAAAAGGATTTTATCCTCAGAGAAACAAAAATGGGTCATGAAAATGTTGGGATATTATTACAACATAATTTATAAGAAGGGGAAGGAGAATGTGGTCACAAATTCTCTCTCTTGAACATATGAAGAGGAGGGGTCCCTCTTTTCACTCTCCTTCATAGTAGTAGATTGGTTAAATGGTGTCTATAAATAATGGTTTACAGATCCCAAGATCGCTCTCATGATACAACAACTTCAAATGGTACCCCATGCATATCAGGGATACACTTGGAAAAATGAAGAGATTCATTACAGAGGGAATCTCTATTTGAAAAGGAAGTTTTCCATTAAATCAATAGTGTTATTTGAACTCCATGCCTCTCCAATAGCAAGTCATTGAAACTTTCATAAAACACATGAATGGATTAAATGTTCATTTTTTTGGGAAGGAATCAAGAAGGAAATCCACACTTTTGTGGTAGTATGTGAAATTTTCCAACGACGCAAGGGGAGAAACAATGAAACCTCCAAGTGAACTACAACTGTAACACCCTGTTTCCCCCAGTCCGTAAATATAACTATATTGGCCAAGGAACTATGGAAAACTTAAAAGTGTGAATGTTTGATTTGATGGAATGTTGTACCAAAGGTCGATGAATGTAAATTCTGTTATTTTAATAGAAAATGGTTACGTGCTGCATGATTGCTGAAAGAGGGGATGTGCTAAGAGAAAACCACGAATGCTATGAAAGGTGGTGGAGGGGACTTGGAATGGTTGTGTTTACCTCCACCGAACCAATACCATGCTAGAATTAATTGCTCAGATCAGAACAACCCTCTGACCTAGGAATGAATTATAGTCGGGTTGGTAGCTGGGAAGACCTTATCAAGAGTTAATGAGGGGATGGGGCAGACCGCCATCCGTAAGCCTTCCAGACCTGATCAAGGACTGGGAATTCGAGCCACACACAATCTTGCTGAGGAAGGCAAGAAAGGAAGTGTGGTGGGCAGAGGAAGAGCTGTGGAAAAATGCAGAGACAAGATCGGAAACTCTTGCGTCTGAGGAAGGACTAAAAGAGGAACAATGCGTTCTTATAAAAGAAAATAGAGATTGATCCAGGAGAAGGAGAATAACCTTCGTCCTTATCTATTTCTATATTGGAAGAAGGAGAGTAACCTTCATCCCTCACTTTCGTTGAGGTGGAAGTAAGAGATTGAATCTCAAAGTGTCGTGGCTTAAGCTCAGGGATGGCCAGTGATAAATCCATTGGGAGTGACTGAGCCTATGGTTGGGTGGAAACAAGCACCCCTTTCAGCAGTCACATCACACTCTATGGTTATGATAAGTGTTTTCTTGCCTTATGCTTTGAATTGTAAATAATGGATCCATGCGAGTATTTACATGTCTATAAAGGGTTCTTTCTTTGTATTAAATGATTAAGTTATGAGTATGTGTTTGTTCCCTTGAGAACCTATATTTATTCTTAAATTTCCACACGTCCCAGTTTAATCACTCGAAGGTGCTTTCCCGAGGAATTTACAGCACCGTTCCGAAGTTAGAGCAAGCCTCTAGGCATAGCTACCATTTGGATAACCTCACAAGTTACTTTTCCTTGATTCAGAGCTTAAAGCTTTGCGAGTTGGGAAGGTGTTCCCTTCAGACCAGTAGTCTAGGAGACTCTGAACTTGCACCTATTCCCTTAACCAAAAACCCGACTAAGAGCGGGGCTTATAGCCCAGGAGTTATATGAAGGTCCATGTGACCTGGGTCTAGGAACCTTGGAGCTCGAGGCTCCGAGATGTCAAATTGCACAATAGTCAAGTTGAACCCTACAATTGCTATGAATCATATATCTATGAACGAAGATCGAGGGTGGGGAATCACTGCAGAGAACGGAGGTGAAAATAGAGGACGCTCTAGTTCAGGGCCCACAATTCACCCTTTTCGTTGATCTCTACAGGATGGAAGATCAACAATCCCGATTAGACTAGAATCGAGCAAGCACTTTCTAGATTGCATAGGTCAAAATCTCTGGTAAAGAGTACGCATGTTGGGGCTCCATAATTTCTGTGAATTGTCGATCACGGTTGACCTTCGATATGAGTTTTATGCAATCCATGAAACAAAAGGAGCGTGGGGGATGAGAAATATTCAAGGATATCAAGATCAAAAGAGATAGCATTTTTAGGAGTGCATACGAAATCGAGGAGACAACCCCGTAGGAGGAGCAAAGGTTGAATCCTTCGAGCACTTAGAAAATATTCTAAGTCGGAGTAAGTTAGAAGCTCAGGAAGAGGAGAAATAGTGGCCATTGGATCACAATGCCAAGGATCGACAACTGTTTGATCGAAGAAAGGTGCACGAACCTTATCCCTTGACACATGCAGGAGAAGGGAACTTACCAAAGTTTCAAAGTAATTTGAGGCCGTCCATCACCGAGAGGTGAATCTAGACTGCCAGATCCAGAGGGACACATGGCGACAGAGCATGGAATCCAAGGAAATATGTGCGATATTTTTTAGTTGAGATCTGAGACTCCCGAAGTCTGGAGATCTGAAGAGCCGAAGTTATCTCAGTCGTCAGATCACCCGAAGTAGGACCCTCACCATTGATCGCCAGGAGATACGTGTCAGCATATCAACAACTTCGAGAAATCTATTCGATTTTCAGTTGATATTTGAGAATCCCAAAGCACGAAGAGCCGGAGAGATGAAGAAAATATCCATCATCAAATCTTTCAAAGTAGATCTCAATCATCAAATCATCCGAAGTAGATCTCAATCGTCAGATCGTCTAAACTAAATCTCTAGCGTCGGATTGTCTGAAGTGAATCTGGACCATCAGATTAAGAAGGGATGTGGCATGAATTTGTGGACTCTGGATAAAGTCCCGCAGTAATTCATAGCTGTCTGATTAATAAGGGATGTGGTGTAAATCCGTGGACTCCAGGTAAAGTCCCGAAGTAATTCATAGTCGTCATATCTAGAGGAGACATGGTGTAAATCAGTGAAATTTGGGTAAAGACCCGAAGCAATCCTCGATCATCAGATCCAGAGGATAGGTGGCACAAATATATGGACTTTGGGTAAAGACTTGAAGTAATCCTTGATCGTCAGATCAAGTGGACATGTGTTAGTGGATTATAGTCTTCAGATAAAATCCATTGGGAAAAAGGGTGAACTTTGAGATTTGATATCTGTAAAGTCCAGAGACTTGAAAGAGATCTTGATCGTTGATCGAGAAGAGGGCCACAGGATGGTTGATCTAGTTGAAAGGGTCAAACACCTGAAGTAGAAACATGGCCATTGATTTAGGAGGACAGGTGTCTGCAGATCGTCAACTCTGGAAGATTGTTGTACACGAAGGAGATCACATCCATTGATTTAGGAAGGGAATATATTTATCGTTAGTTTATAAAGTACCATCAATATCAAGAGATCGAAGGTCCAGTAGCATTGCGGGGATTGTAGGTGTGTGAATTTTAAAAAGTTGAGGGTGGGCCACAATCCAAACCCCGATTTTGGAGAAAGGACACGTGGAGGATCGAGGAGAATTATGGGCCGAAAATTAGTTTGGTTTCAAATCGCCTTTGGCCACATCCGAAATTGTGTGTTTTTGTGAGGTCATCGCCCAAGGTCATATCCGAGGGGGGCCAAGAGAAAAGGGGCTAACGCCAACTCTGAGACTTCGTTGAAACATGAAGGAGAAGGTCGCGTGTATCATAAGACTTTCACCAGAAGCTAGAAGGGCCTGTGTTTGATTAAGAGGTAAGACTATCAAGGTCTCTAAGTCTTGTTTGACTAAGAGAATCGGAGAACCTTGACCGGAGGGTCGGGCTGAGTCCCAAACTTCCCAAATTAGGAATCATAGAGGGAAAGGATCTGTTCCTGTAAGGAGGACAATTTTTATTTTTTATTTTCACCCCATCATGGGTGTGTTACAAATTGGTATCAGAGCATGGTTACAACACTTGGCCTACTTGGGCTCATGGACGAGTCGCTTAAAAACTCTATTTGGAGTACTTTTAAAAGAGTGACACTCTACCTTACCTCTTTCTTAAAAAGTATGGTTAAAAATGTTATTAAATAAAAGAATGAAACTTTCTACTGTGTGTGTGCATTTAAGAAATTGAACTGTGTATTGTTCATGAACTAATAGAATGTTAGCTAACAATAAGTGTTTTTGTCAACACTCAAGCAGTCAGTAAATCATGGGAAAAATTCAAGAAGAAAGGATGGTGGCGTGTCATGAAGTGGGGGATGGCTCCCACAATAGAGATGAAGAATCTGATGAAAGGAGGGTGGTGGAAACCCCTCTCGATCTAGCTAAAACTGTAAGGAGCCTCAGGGACGAATTATAGAATTGCAAGGCTGAAAACGAGAGATTGATAAAGGAGCAAGAAAAATAAATAGAAATTAACGTAGTCTTGTTGCAGATCTGGTCCGACATATAGAGGAAACTACAACATGAACCCGCAACCAATCATGTGGACCGACGACATAAGAAGAGAAGTCAAAGTCCACCTTGGATCTGAAAACATGACTCCATAAGTGACCACACTGGGAGAAGTGCCTTGAAGAAGGCCCAACCTGGAGGCAGGGGACACTCATTGGTAGAGTCCTTTGGAAAGGAAGATGGAAAATCAGAAGGTTCTTCTAGTAACAGAGAAATATCACATTCTCAAAGGAAAGGAAAGAAGTGGAAGTGTTCCAAAACTCATGATCCTGAAGAATTCAAGAAACCCAGACCACCCTCTTTCGATGGAGAGATTAGGAAGGGAGAAGAGGCTGAAGTTTGTCTTCTTGGTTTAAAGAAATACTGGAGAGTCCATGACTACTCTGAAAACTTGAAGGCTCGAATAACCATATTCAACCTAAATGGAAAGGCTTCCATTTGGTGGGAAGACGTTAGGAATGTGAAAGGAGTCCATGAGAAGGACTTTTCATGGAAACAATTTGAGAAATACTTCAAGAAGCAGTATCTATTAGATAAATACATGGATGGGAAGACTAAGGAATTCTATGAACTCAGGCTGGGGTAGCTCACCATAGATGAATTTGTCAATAAATTCCTTGAACTACTGAGGTATGTACCCTACATAAGAGATGAAAAGGTAAAAATGATGTGGTTCGTTAGTGGGTTGCCTCAGACCTACTGGGATAGGATTGAGTTTGATGAACCAAATACCTTAGAAGAAACTATATGGAAGGTGAGGTATTGTTATGAACAATTTGGGAGTAAGGCAAGACCTCACAATGACTGGAAGAAGAGGAGTAGTTTGGGATTCCAGAAGAAGGGGTTTAAATCCTCAAGATTTAAGAACTATGGAAAATATTCTAGAAGGATCCTTCCTACTAGAAGTGTATATCAACAAATTTCCCCTCTCAAAGTGGAAATAAACCTTTTAGGACAATCCCCGAAAATACCGATAACCTAAAGAAGGAACCCTTAAAATGATGGGGTTGTGGAGAAGATCATCGATTGAGGGACTTCCCACATAGACAACAAAAGAGTAAGAGAATATACAATATCCAAGAAGCTACCATCGTCAATTATGTGGCTAGGAGCATGCCACAAATCTATGCAGCCTTGGACAATAATCAAGCCGACCACCAAGCTTCTGTAGTGGAGCTGGAAGGTATGATCGCCAACCATATAGTTTCTATTTTAATTGACCCAGGTTCTACTTTGAGTTATGTGGCTCCTCAGACTATTGATAAGTGTAAACTACAACCAATTAGACATGTTAAACCGTGGTTGGTGCGATTAGCCATTGGAACCAAAATAAAGGTGGCAGAGGTCATACCAGCCTATCAATTTATCATGGGTGGATTGCTCACCCGAGCGACCCTTAACATACTTCCCCTGGGATCTTATGACTTATTTATTGGTATGGATTGGTTGGCTGCTTATAAAACTAAATTGAATTGTTATCATAAAACTTTAGGATGTGTAAATGAATAAGGGAGAAAAATGACCCTCCAAGTGATTCAGAAGCCTGTCTTAGTGAGACAAATATCAACCCTTAAAATGAAAAAGTATTGCAGAAAGGGGTGTTCCTTATATGCCATACAGGTATTGGAATCTGGTGAGAATGACAAACCAAACCTAGGGGACCACCCCATATTAAGAGAATACAAGGATGTGTTCCCATAAGAGGTACCAGGTCTACCTCTGAGAAGGGATATCGACTTCTCAATAGAACTTACACTAGGAGCAGTACCAACATCTAGAATGCCATATAAAATGAGCACGCCAGAGCTGGTTGAGCTCAAGCTCAAACTAAAGGAGATGATGGAAAAAGGCTACATCCTACCCAGTGTATCTCCGTGGGGAGTGGCCTTCTTGTTTGTGAAAAATAAATATGCCACACTCCGACTTTGCATAGATTACAAACAACTCAATAAGAAAACCATAAAGAACAATTACCCCTTACCAAGAATCGATGACCTATTCGACCAATTGGGAGGTGATTCCATCTTCTCGAATATCGAATTAAGGTCTAGATAACACCAAGTCTAGATTAAGGATGAAGACATCCACAAAATAGCCTTCAGGACGATTTATGGTCACTATGAGTTCATGGTGGTGCCATTTGGGTTAACCAATGCCACCACGACTTTTATGTGCTTGATGAATAATGTGCTTAACAAATTCATGGAAATTTTTTTATTGGTTTTCATTGATGATATCCTAATCTAATCCAAGAATAGGGATTAGCATGAAGAACATATTAGACTCGTACTCTAAGCACTAAGAGAGAATCATCTCTACGCTGAGTTTAGCAAGTGCGTTTTCTTTCAGAATCAAGTCCATTACTTAGGCCATGTCATATCTAAGGAAGGGGTGGTAGTAGACCCTGACAAGATCATATCTATTATGGAATGGCCTACCCCGAAAGATGTATATGATATTAGGTCATTCATGAGTTTAGAAGGATACTATAGAAGGTGTTGGCCCTCGGTTATGAAAGTAAGCGAAGATAAAGGAAGAAAAGGAAAAATGCAAACTATGTGGAAGACACAGTGATTGTTACTGGGTCAAAGTGAGCAAAAGAGAAGAAAAGACAAAGCGAAGTAAAAGGAAGAAAACCATTGGATGAGGATATCAAGGATGAAAGATCAGCAAGGAAGAAGGATCATGGACAACTCAATAAGTGGAAAAAGCCACCGTTGGATGCTTTGGAGCACCACGTGAGAAGGAAGGAAAGACAGGATGGTGAAGCCATGAAAACGTGGGTCAAGTTGACCTAGGGTTTTAGACACCTAGAGTTTTGACACCTAGGTTTCGGCCTAAGGATGCCAGTGAGTGATTGTAATGTATGAATAGAGGTATAGAGGACCTAGGTTGGGTTGTTGTTGTTAGTATTATGATTTTTTTTGTTTTCTTTGTCATTGTGTAATTGAGTGAGTGATATTGTGTGAGAAAGAAGTGTTGAGTATGAGAGCCTTTTGTATTGTAAGATCTTTAGCTGGGTGCGAAGATCAACCCTGCATCTGGGTGCGTAGGGAGGGGAGAGATAGAGAGGAGAAGAAAGAATATCTGCTAGCTAAGAGCGCAGACAAGAACTATATGCATCATATTAATATATTATAAGCACAGTTCTGTGGACATAGCCCTAGAGATAGGGTGAACCACGTATATCTGGTGTTGTATATGTGATTGACGTTATGTTCGTGGTCATTGATATACTACTATTGCATTACTGTGTTAGATCTGATAGATAGTTGTGTGGAGTAGATCTAAGATGATAAGTGATCTATGCATGCTGTATTGTTCTAGTGTTGGATCCACTTGATATTCCCCTTGGTTGTAGACATCTCTGTCCTGCAACCCCCTCATAGCTACTTTGGGTGAGACTGCATCTGCTTTGCAAGTGTTGTCGAAAGGGCTAGTAGTTAGGGCTTGTTGGTGCGCTCTTGGAGCTGAACCCTGGGTCTGTCCCTGTGCCAACAAATGGTTCCGTTGTCAGGACATGAATCTTCTTGAGGGAATGGCAAGGTGGTTCCCATCAAAGACAAAGATTCAAAAGTGGATAGAGGATCAAGAAAAGGACTTCGCTGAAGCCCAGAACAAGAACGTTATTCTTAGAATGGAGGATTGGTTAGGAATATATATCTTTACCGATATACACGAGATTTTCTTTGGAGGAATCCATCAGGAGCTATATGAGTGGTTAGATAGGTTAGCAGATACCCAGTTTGAGATCATATCTAGACCTCCTGTGGTTTGGACGTCGATGCTGATCAAGAAGGTCAAGAGAATTGATAATGCCATTTGAAGAGTAGTAGATCACTGGTTTGATAGCACCATTGGAGGGTACATCACCGAGTTTGCTATTGACAGAGTAGAGTCATATAGCCAAGTCGAGAGATATTTCTTCAAGGGACCCAGAGGAAATTTTTAACATTCTCTGAATTTGAGGATCAATATGCTATTGCATGAGAAGAACATCTTGAACATACAATAGATTGGTCGGATTTGAAAAAGACAATGTTCAAGAATTTGGACAGCAACAACGACACAGAGGCTGGACATATGCGCAGTGGGAGAGCATTCATAGAAGTTCATCTTATGAACCTGTTTAAGAAGAACTACGAGGACAAGTGTTTCTACAGTGGAGAAGAGGAAGATTTGATGGGCGAAGAACATTCAGAACCCGCTGGGACAAAGTAAGGGAAAGATGAAGAACCTCGCCGGGAAGAGCCAGAAACTTCAAGAACTGTGCAGACTGCTGAAGTAAGTACTATTGTCCCTCCTGTTGATTCAGTAGAATTAAGCAATTAGAGTAATCCAAGCCAACAGAGCATTCAAAGCACTATCACTAGTAGTCCACCACATACTCAGTCAGGAACCCTAGGAAGATCTATGGTAGATGAGATGAGGCTCCCTATTTTTAGGGGAGATGGGTCTGAAGAACTTGATCAACACTGGTTCCTATGTGAATCTGTATGGAATATTAATAATGTCACCAATGAAGCTGTTAAAAGAACTCATTTTAGCACTACCCTAAGGGATCGCGCACTGAGCTGGTACATGAAGCTTGTCCAAGGAATTACACAGCCTAAGCCGCTGAATGAGATCAAGAATGCGTTGATTGCAGAATTCAAGAAACCCAATTCAGAGTCACAATGTATTACAGAGTTGAAAGAGATCAAGTAGAAGGTAGCCAAACCCATTTGGGAATTTGATAAGAGATTCAAGACCTTAACATGCCGATTGACTTTTTGGATCCCAGATGAGAAGGACAAAGAATGGTTCATTGCTGCCCTCTTACCACACATTAGAGTTCCTCTTATGAAATATAATATTTCTTCGCAGGTTGAGGCACTGGATATTGCCATGAAGTTAGAATCAACCCCTATGGGAGAATCCATCTCAGGTATGAGTCAAATCTTGAGTCAGCTAAGTAGTTTGTCGAAGATATGAAGAAAGATAAGGGAAAAGATAAAAGAGAAGACATCTGGTGTGTCAAATGCAGATCAGAAGGCCATGAAAAAGAACACTATCCCATATTTCATGAATACTTGGCCTTTGGAGATTTGAGCACTCTGAAACAAGTCAGCCTACCTTAGTGCGAGGTATGCAGAAATAGACATCTCCCTCGTGAGTGCTATTACATGCAAAAATATGTTCAGACACCCAAAAATTTGTATTGCACATTCTGTAATTCTGTGGGGCATGATGATAGGGATTGTAGGTATTATGACCTCATTCATGAAAGGTCAAGAGACATTTAGAAGATTCAAGGCGAAGTACAACAATAAGGAAACACTACGCAGTATAACTCCCCTGGGAGAGGAAACTTCAATCCTCGCGGTGGATTCAAAGGACAAGGACGAGGATAAGGTATGGGTCGAGGTTGAGGAAATATAATCTGTTATAATTGCGCACAACCTAGACACTTGACAAGGGACTGTTAGAACCCTTTTACCACTTGCATCTATTGCAACTGTTTTCGAGCATGTCATCGAGGAATGCCCAACATTGCTGGCTAAACTTCAAGAGAAACGGGGACCTCAGCAGAACCCACAGATACAATTGATCAAATATGAACCTCACAGAGAAGACCCTAGAGTCATTGTTATCACTCGAGGAGGCTCTTTTATAGGAGAAGAAAAAATGACCCAAGGAAAGACTACAAAAGAATCAAGAATCAGGAAAGTTGCAGAGAAGACACAAATTTTTGATGCAAAGAAAGAAAGACAAATATTTGAGGAGGCAAGAAAAGAGTTCAAAGAAGAACAAGGTTCTTCATCAAATACATGACTAGAAGTAAGAGAATATGGAATTCCCCTGGCATTCGATCAGTCTGTTTCGCCAAAAGAAGGACAAGAGGTAAGCAAGCTCATGGAATTTTTATATACTTGCATTAATTTGATTCAGGATGAAAGTGTTGTACAAGAGCTACAAAATTTAATCAGATAGTATGAGATAGGAAGGATAGATCCTTTACTGAATAAAGTAGTACATCAACTATCCAAGAAGAGAAGGACAAATAAGTAACTACTCTTGAATGCTCAGATAGGATAATATGATCTAGACTATGTGGTCCTCGACTTAGGGTCAGAGGTCAATGTCATGATGAAGCAAACCTAAGAACTGATGGGAAAACCAAAGTTGATGTATTCCCCTATCAGACTTAGGATGGATAATCAACAAGATGTAAGCCCCTTTGGAATATTGGAACATGTCCTTGTGGACATAGACGGAGTAAGAACGTTTGCAGATTTTGATGTAATTGAGATAGTTGATGACAACTTCCCTTACCCTGTGCTATTAGGAAATGATTGGGCTTTCAATAATTCCATTGTGGTTGATTTAAAGAAAAGACATATGACGTTTGAAAGATATGGAGTTAGGGTCATTGCACCGTTAGATCTAGATGAAGGTCAGTGATACAAAAAACCTATCAGAGAAGAAGACCGTGCATATGAACTGGAAAACATATACAAACTAACAACCAGGAAATAAGATTACATTAATCCTACGACCGATGGGAACCTAAGTCATCAAAGTGACAACACATGTTCATCAGATTCAAAATAAGCATTGGAGAACTAAAAAAACAAGATGTATGAAGTATCTACAAGGAGATGTGCTATATTAACCAGAGAAGTTCACTGGATCGGCACAACAATAAGTAACTTGCCCAATTTTGATGGTATGAATCCTTTAGAAACCTTCTTGTCAGAATTCGAAGCAAGTGTACCAACCCAACATAGATTGTTGTCAATATATGAGGCATTGAAAGCAACACTAGCAAGATGGTGGGGGACACAAAAAAAAAACATACATAATGGGTACAATGTTGTATGCCAATGAACGCACGGTTCTCAGCACAAGTAGAAGGCTACGAAGTTTACTACATAGGTTGAAGCTTCCCAAAGGACCATGTGCAAAGTTGCGAGGAATCCTGGGGAACCATTCCTAAAGAGAAGTGGGTGCACAAGTTCATTAACACACTAGACACAACCCCTATCAACTGGTACCTTCAAGCGGAGCAACACCTCATCACTGCAGATTGGGAAGGTATGAATCAGAACTTTGTAACCACCTTCTTATTTGACAGTAAATATCCTTCAGTAGATAAAGCATTACAGATTGTAAGACATAAAGTATTTGAGGAGGCCTATAGCCTCCCTTTATAACAAGAAGAGGATGAATGGACTGCACCTCTCCAGAAACTGCAAGGCTGTTATAACATCAATGCTGATGAAGACAATGATTCGAGGAAGGTGAACATTGCCAAAATAGAAGGCTAGATAGATGTGGAAGGACCAGGAGTTGAGCTACCATTCATTGGACATCCAATAAATATTAAGAAGGTAAAAATTTGAACAGAGAAGACACCAAAGCTTGCAAATGTTGGAGATTATTGGGATGCTACTACTATTGACAAGATATTAGAGTTACTGCATGAATATCAGGACTTGTTTCCGACCAAGTTTACTGATATGAAGGAAATTAAAGGGCCTATGGGAGAAATGAGGATCCCTTTGAAACCAGATGCAAGACTAGTCAAACAGAGACCCTACATATTGAACCCTAAATATAAGGAGAAAGTGAAGATTGAGCTCGACAAAATGCTGGAAACAGGAATTATAGAACCTGTTGAATAGTCAGAATGGATTATCCATATGGTGGTACAAGACAAGAGGACATGAGAAATAATGATCTGTGTAGATCTCAGGAAGCTGAATGATTCCTGTTTACATGATCCCTTCCCTACACCATTCATCGATGAAGTGTTAGATAATGTGGGAGGCTAGGAGGTATATTCTTTTATAGATGGATTTTCAGGATACCATCAGATCCAGATTTCCAAAGAAGACCGCCATAAGATCACATTTGCAACAGAATGGGGATCCTACCAGTATACAGTGATGCCATTTGGATTGAATAATTCCCCAACCATCTTTTCTAGGGTGGTGGTCAAAGCATTCAAGGAGTTTCTGCATAAATTTCTAGAAGCATATTTTGATGATTGGACTGTTTTTAGTTTATTGAAAAATCATATTGAATGTCTAAGGCTAATGTTGGACAAATGCAGGCAGTGTCAAATTGCCTTGAATTTTAATAAATGCATCTTCTTCTCACCATTTGGAGTGTTGTTAGGTCATATTGTATGCAAGCAGGGATTGCTGGTAGATCCATCTAAAATTTCTATTATAGTTGATCTACCCCCTCCTACTTCAGTCACATAGATGCACACTACACTGGGACATACTGAATATTACAGGAAGTTTATTAAAGGATATGCTCAGATTAAAACACCCATAGAGAAGATTTTAAATAAATACTGTCAATTTCATTGGATAGAAGAGTGCCAACAGAGCTTCGACACATGAAAATAGAAAATGGTTACTGTGCCTATTCTGGTTTTCCTAGATTGGACCAAGAAATGTCACGTGCATGTCGATGCATCTTCCATTGCATTGGAAGATGTGTTAGCACAACCTGGCGAAGGAGATATTGACCATCTGTTATCTTTTGATAGCACAAAACTATCACAGCTGAGATTAATTACACCACCACTGAGAGAAGTTTCAGAAGTGTATGCGCTGCAGAAGTTTCACCACTACTTGTTGGAAGGACACTTTAAAATGTTTACTGATCAATCCATGCTGAAATACCTAGTCAACAAGCCAGTGTTGGGGGGGAGAATATGCATATGGATTTTTCTATTTCAAGAATATGATTTCGAAATTGTGGTTAAGCCAGGAAGAATGAACAAAGGTCCTGACCACTTGTCGAGGTTGGAACATGGCGAAGAGCCGACCAGTTTGGAGGATGCACTTCCGGATGCACAATTACTGGCCCTTAGAAATATTGATGAGCACTTCACAGAGATAGTCCAGTTCCTGTCAACAAGAAAATAACCTAGCGAGTTTACAATTCCCCAGAAGAAACAACTAGTAGTGCGCGCTGCCGACATTTCACTTATAGCTGGACAACTATACAAAATGGGACCTGATGAGATATTGAGAAGGAGTGTTATGGAGGTAGAGAGACCATTGATCCTCGCAGAAGCTCATGAAGGCATCACAAGAGGACATTACACAGGGAAAGAAACTGCGCAGAAGGTTCTTAGAGCTAGCCTTTGGTGGCCTACCTTACAAATAGATGCCAAGGACTATTACAGAGCCTGCAATGTGTGCCAAAGAGTTGGGAAACCATACATAAGAGATGAAATTCTATTATCACCTCAGATGACCCTACAAGCATTTGAGAAATGGGCCATTGACTTCGTGGGACCTATAAACCCACTAGGCAGGTGCACAGGAGTCAGGTACATAATTACTGCGACATAGTACTTGACTAGATGGGCCGAAGAAAGAGAAGTTAAGGACTGTAGTGAAACTACAACTGCGCACTTCATATTTGATGACATCATAACCAGGTTTGGATACCCAAAGATCCTTATGAGTGATCAAGGCACACATTTCATAAATAAAACAGTTGAAGCCCTGGTTGAGGAATTTGCAGTCCACCATCAGAAGAGCACGCCTTACCATCCACAAGCAAATGGGAAAGTGGAAGCATTCAACAAGATCTTGGAGAAAACGCTGATGAAGATTTGCGGTGTGAACATGGATGACTGGGATTTAAGAGTACCAACAGTACTATGGGCCTATAGAACCACTTGCAAGAAGCTAACAATGCAGACCCCTTTTAAGTTGGTGTATGGTCTCGAAGCCATTGTCCCAATGGAATATTTGGTACCAAGCATAATAATTCTTTCCTTTACAGATATGGATGACACTAGAACTGTTTGAGAGAGGCTTGCACAGTTGGTTGAACTAGAAGAAGATAGATTTATTGTAGGATTTCATCAGTAGCTATAGAAATAAAGAGAGAAGGCCTACCATGAAAGACATATTAAGAAGAAGACATTTAAGCAAGGTGATCTGATATTGGTATATGACAGTAAATTCATGAAGCATCTGGGAAAGTTTAGAACACATTGGCTCGGGCCTTATGAGGTCACCTATGTTACAGAAGGAGGAGTTGCGCAGCTGAAGCCTTTGAATGGAGAATGGGAGATGATTGAAATTATATTGTGATAACCAGCTAGCTCACATATCTTAGTAAAAGAATAAGGAAAATGGTCTAGGTACCAAGTGCAG
The DNA here is from genome assembly GCA_009831015.1 of Picea engelmannii. Lineage (NCBI taxonomy): Eukaryota > Viridiplantae > Streptophyta > Pinopsida > Pinales > Pinaceae > Picea > Picea engelmannii. The sequence goes on along the minus strand of ML787943.1, from coordinate 458,742 downwards.
TTGAAACTGGGTACCAGACACAGAAAAGACAACCTTCATAGGGAAGGAGAGGAGGCATAGAACATGAAGCATAGGCTGCACTGCGCAGTCTGAAGTGAAAGTAAAATAGAAAGGTCATATCTAAGGTGCCTCAGGATGAGTCACGGGTGAGTGTTGGGGGCCTTTTGGTCCTTGGTTATGAAAGTAAGCGAAGATCAAGGAAGAAAAGGCAAAATGTGAACTGCATGGAAGACACAGTGATTGTTACTGGGTCAAAGTGAGCAAAAGAGAAGAAAAGACGAAGTGAAGTAAAAGAAAGCAAGCCGTTGGACAAGGAGATTGAGGATGATAGATAAGAAAAGAAGAAGGATCCTGGAAAACTAAGCAAGCGAAACAAGCCACCGTTGGATGCTTTGGAGCACCGCGCGAAAAGCAAGAAAAGACAAGCTGGCGAAGCCCTGAAAATGCAGGTCTAGTTGACCTAGGGTCTTAGACACCTAGGGTTTTGACACCTAGGTTTCAGCCTAAGGATGTCGGTGAGTGATTATAATATATAAATAGAGGTCTAGAGGACCTGGGTTGGGTTTTTGTTGTTGGTATTATGATTGTTGTTGTTGTCTTTGTCATTGTGTAATCGAGCGAGTGATATTGTGTGAGAAAGAAGTTCTGAGTGCGAGAGCCTTTTGTATTGTAAGATATTCAGCTGGGTGCGAAGATCAACCTTGCAGCTAGGTGCACAGGGAAGGGAGAGATAGAGAGGAGAAGAAAGAAGATATGCTAGCTAAGAGCACAGAAAAGAATTGTATGCATCATCTTAATATATTATAAGCATAGTTCCGTGGACGTAGCCCTAGAGAGAGGGTGAACCACGTATATCTGGTGTCATATATGTGATTGGTGTTCTGTTCGTGGTCATTGATATACTTCTATTGCATTACTGTGTTAGATCTGATAGATAGTTGGATGGAGTAGATCTAAGATGATAAGTGATCTATGCATGCTCTATTGTTCTAGTGTTGGATCCACTTGATATTCCCCTTGGTTGTAGACATCTCTGTTCTGCAACCCTCTCATAGATGCTTTGGGTGAGATTGCATCTGATTCACAGGTGTTGCCGAAAGGGCTAGTAGTTAGGGCTTGTTGGTGCACTCTTGGAGATGAACCTTGGGTCTACCCCTGTGCCAATAAAAGGTTCATAAAAGGGTTTTCCAAGATTGGATGTCCAATCATTTCCCTTCAGAAAAAGGGGATTAAATTCATTTGGACATCAAAATGTGAAGAAAGATTCCAGGAACTGAAATACCTCCTGACCCATGCACCCGTGCTAAAGATTCCAAAACCGGATAATGATTTCCTCATGTGTAAAAATGCCTAGAAGGAAGGACTCATAGGATTCCTTATGCAAGAGGGACATGTAATTTTCTATGCATCCAGGAAATTAAATGAGCATGAGATCAATTATGTGACCCATGACCTAGAGTTGGCTTCCATAGTACATGCTTTAAAAATGTGGAGGTACTACTTCCTGGGTAGGAAATTTGTGTGTATGAAAGACCATTGTGGATTGAGACACATGTTTGATCAACCAAAACTCAATGCTAGGAAAGCTAGGTGGATGGCTCTCCTTAGTGAGTTTGATTTTGAAATCAAACACATCAAAAGAAAGGAAAATAAGGTGGCCGATGCCCTTAGCAGAAGTATAAAAATGATTCAACTGGTAGAGGTAAGCACCCATGAAACGAATGTCAGGGAAAGAGTTAGGAATGAAAAAGAAATAGATGCATTCTTTAAGACCGTGACCTCATACCTAAGGCAAGAGCCTACAAGGATAAAATATGAAGGCTACCAGATGCTCTAAGAATGCCCGCTGACTAACAAAAATAGATTGTATGTTCCAAACTGTGACGACTTGAAGAGGTTCATAATGGATGAACTACATAAGAGACCATATACCGGTCACCCAGGATATCAGAAAATGATCAAGACCACTAGGAAACTATATTATTGGCCTGGATTGAAGAAAGACATAGCTGACTATTTACCTAAGTGCCTATAATGCCAACAAGTTAAGGTAGAACACCGACATCCAACAGGGTTTTTATAGCCCCTACTGATCCCAGAATGGAAATGGGAAACCATCTCCATGGACTTCATCACCAGATTACCAAAGTCGACCAAGAAAAATGATGCCATCATGGTTGTGGTGGATGAACTGAGTAATTCTTCTCATTTCGTTCCTGTCAAATCAACTTGCAAGGCCATAGATATTTCCAACATATTCACGAAGGATATATTTAGACTGCATGGCATGCCCAAGGAAATTGTATCTAACCGAGATACCAAATTCACTTCAAGATTTTGGAAATCCCTAATGGCTAGTTTTGAGACAAAATTGTTGTTCAACACGGATTATCACCCTCAAACTGATGGAGAGATAGAAAGAGTGAACCAAATAGTAGAAGACATGCTAAGGATGCATGTAATGCATCAACCTAAGAAGGGGGAAGACTACCTGTTAGCACATAAACCTGTCACGCTTTGTGAGTTGTGTTTTCCACCTAAGTCTATAATTTTTTCCTATTTTTCCTCTTTTATAGACAAATTGTAAATTCTCCTCTCGGATTATACTTTTCTGCTGTTAGTCTTCACCCGTTCGATATACTTGTTTTCTTCAGCGTCTCACCTGGGAAATATCGACCTTAAGTCTTAGTGTTTTTCCTAAGCCAAAAATGTCTCTCGTTGCCTTTGTTGTTGATGCTTTTGTTTTCCCAAGTCCTCTGTCAGTCTTCCTAGTAGCCATTCATAGGTTGCAGTCGCCAGCACCAAGCACAGTACTTGAAGATTTTAGTATGGATTCAAATCAAGCGAGCGAGTAAGATCACCCTTCAACGACAAAGATCCTTCAAGCTAATCAGATCGACGGTCATCGGGTGATCAAGACCATACAATTGCATGAGGAATAACATCAGGCAAAGTCACAAATTTGAGATGCCATCTTAGCCGTTGGTATCAGAAGGACACGTGGTGCATGATCAACAAAGTCGTGATTTTGTGTGTCAGAGCGACCAAAGAGTAGAGTATTTGGAACTCGTGAGATGCGAAATAGAGAAAAGATTGCAACTGTTGATGGAAAGGGAGATCTGGACCGTTCGATCAAAGGTAAATCCGGGCCGTCCAATCAAAGGAGACGTGTGGCAGCCGATCTGAGCGTCGCGATTTCATGACTCAGGGTTTTGAGCATGGAGCACATTATGAATTCGTGATGCATGAAATTGCGACGCGCCTAAGAGTTAGGCCCATGATCGCAGCCCAGAGTCATATAGAAGGTGGAGCCAAAAGAAATATAAGAGCCCATTCAATCAGCAGGATTGTGATTTCATGGTTCAGGTTTCAAAAGTGGAACATGGTGTGAGACCCCCGAAATGAGAAATCATGAAACGTTTGAGAATTGGGCCCATGGTCTCAGCACATGATCACATGGGAAGCAGGTCTAGAAAAAGGGGCCAATGCTCATCACATAGCCGACGTTTTGTATTGTCAGGGAAAAGATCGTGGCCGTCGATTTTGAAGCAAGTCCTACCATTGATCAGAGTGGGCCATTTCACGGAAGTGAGCATCAAGACTGTTGAAAACAAGTGGAGTGAGAAACTCCGAAAGAAAAATCCTAAAATTTCATAGGGGGTGCGTAAGGTCGTGGCCTGAGGTCATGTGGAGAAATGGATAGGAGATGTGCCAAGAGACAAAAGCACTTGTTTTGGTTTCATCAGAAGATCTGTGTGGTTTCAAAATGCTGGGATTGACTTGGAGGAGTTGCAAACGTCTCCTAGAGCATTCATGGGAGTCAGGCTCCATCCCAATCCCAATGTAGTTAATTAATGAAAATGGGGGGAGGTATTTGAAATCTCGTTTCACCCTGTAAATTGAAAGCATGGAAAGGCCAGCTGTGGAAGGAGACTGTCAACCCAAGGACCCTCTGTCAATGGATTTTCCTGCAAAGCCCATACCGATCCGAGATCGTGTCTGTTAGAAGAACGCAAGTGCAGTCAGGTAAAGGAAGGTGAAGATGCCTAGCATTGAATGTAATGACTAGAGCACGTTTATGAAGGGAGCAGTTTCTCTGAGTATATATACTCAGTTTTCAGATTTGGTAAAGGTCGAATGGTTGAGCCAGGCTCCCTGCTATTGTAATATTTTTATGAAGAACACTGGTTCTCTGGTTATGTATTTGTTTTTGAGACAACTTGATTAATATAAGTCAGATTTATTACTCCATCTTATTTGCCTCTGATATTGAGAGATTTCATGTTTGATTGATTAAAATGGATTGTTGTAACTATATTATGATAAATGTTTGATTATAGTACTGTTATGATTTCCTTCAGCTTCTTGGAAATTTGAATCCAATATGACCTTGTGTTTAGGTTTTTCCTCCTTAGGCTACTGGAAAATATGATGTTCATAGAGGACCTCTACACCTTTCTCACTAAATCTTCCTCCTACTTACCCTTACTCCAACTTACTGACTAAAGTTGATTCAAGGCCTCAATGGCTGGTGCATGCTAGTCCATATTTCTGATTTAGAACGTTATTATCATTGAGTCCTCTCCATTTGATCACCTAAAACGGATTTACATTTACTGTATAAACTGATGGGTACTGGGCTTACCTTAAATGCAATCTGAAGGTGACTTCTAGGGCTAACATTTCTGGCACCGTTGTTGGGGACTAAATTGAAGATTTTCCCAGGGATTGAATGACAAAACTTACTAGTTCTGAAGGTGCATCAGAACTTAGTACATCCAAATATTGTAACTGTGCACCTAGCGACTCCACTGTGGTGAATCCATTGAGGCAAATCCACTGGCAACTACACTGTTTCAGCTGTGGCTTCCAGAGGCATACACACAATGTCTACTCCACAAATGCCTTTAGAAACACCCGATGCTGACCCAAAGAAAATTATCAGAAGGAGAAAGTCCCTTCGAGAAGGAACTTCCATTGTTGAAATAGGTATTTCTAATGATTTTCATGATCCTTCTATTGAAACTCCAATATCTGCTTCTCATTTTCCTATTTTTCCATCTGTTTGAGTTTCCCAAACTTTAAATTTTGGGAGTGTTCCTGTTGAGTTTTCCCCTCTCGTTTTGGGATTCGAGGGATAAATCCTTGTCACTCCTCTCTCCCCTGAAATTGTACCATGGTTTAGACCCAATGCCTGAGAATATTTCCCTACCCAGGGCTTTACCACCCCTCCTCCTATTACCGTTGCTATTGCGCAAAGAGAAGCCTATGCTCCCTCAAGCCTTGTAGCCTTTTCTATAAATCCTCTGCCGTTTCCCTTTCCTCCCAGAAGCTCAGTTCCAGTCTCCCTTGTTCAAACTCCATCCCCTCCTAATTATCCTCCACCTATCATCCCTATGGCAAGTGCCAATCCTCCTATAAATAGAATGGATTCCATAGTGGCTACAAGATATGCCCCTCTAATCCTACCTGAACCAATGAATGCTCTCCCTACTGGAGATTACTTAAAGTATATTCCCAATTTCACGGGAGAAGAAGACATAACTGCTAAAGAGCACCTTGCTGCCTTCTACAGTTATGCAGACAATCTGAATATTGAAAATGAAGATGTCTAGATGAGAGTCTTTGTCTAGAGCCTTGATGGTGAGGCTAGGAAATGGTTTAGGGAATTAACCCCTAGATATATTGCTGGGATTAAGGCCCTAGATGATGTTTTATTGAGGCAATGGGGGGATAGATTTTTATTTTTATGTATTATATCACTGAGTTTGGGTCCCTGAATAGGAAAGAGGGAGAATCAGTCTCTGATTTCTCCAAAATATTCAATAAAATGTATAATAAGATCCCTGTTGAGATAAAGCCTACATAAGCCTCTGCTAAAATTACTTATGCGAGTGCTTTTGACCCGGATTTCTGCCTCCTATTGATAGAAAGAAGAGCTACTTCCTTGGCTCATATGCAAGATGCATCCCTGGAGGTAGAATCCAATGTATTAGCGGTTGGAAGACTTAGGAATAATTTCGACAAAGATAGAGGAAGGGGAATATATGAAGCCTCTACCTCCGGTTCCTCTGTTTCCCCCCCTCAAATGGATGAAGTAACCATGTTACTAAAATCACTTTCAACTAGAATGGAAAGATTGGAAGTAGAGGGGAAGCCGACATACTGAAATCCTCAAAATATTGATAACAGAGAAAACTTAAGAAGGACGAATAACAATGCTCCTCAGATTATGCCTAGGGAACAAAGGAACATAGATAGAGATGATAAGAAAATTTAAACCCCTCTCCAAAATAACCTTGTTGCTGATGGGGAAAGGGAAGAAGAAGAGCTTGACCCTGAAATTCATTGTATTGAAGATCCCTCCCCGTTTCCCCATTTGACTCAATTTGCATATGAGGAGTCCCTCATAGATAGCCAAATAAATGAGCTGAGTAAGGGGGAGAAGGAAAATAGTGGTCCCAACAAATACAACCTCCATTCTAAGAAGAAAGAAGGGAAATCTAACATCCCTAAGCATCCTGCTAGAGCAGAGAATCCTGCTAAAGATGCAGTAAACAACAACAAAGAAAATAAAGCTCAAAATCCCTCACTAGTAGCCAAAGACCCTGTCTAATAGGTGAGAGAAATTTTGAGGCCCCATTCCTCCTTTAGTTTTGAGCATGAAATTCAAAATATCAGGATCCCCGTACCCCTTTCAGAGCTGGTCAAGAACGAACATTTCAAAAAATCTCTCTCTAAGTGGTTGCAACCTGAGCCATCCTACCATTCCATAGACTCAGTAAACCTTCAAGATGAAAAACCAACAGTCATCCTAGGTCCTATGGTAGAAGATAGAGATGATTCATCCTTCCCTTTCTACACATCCCGGAACATACATGATAAGGTGCTGCATAATTGTCTGATGGATTCAGGGGAATTTCATAATCTCATGCCCAAGATTGTCATTTAAGAACTTGGACTAGAAATCATGAAATCTTATCATGATTTGTATTCTTTTGATTCAAGGAGAGTGCAATGTCTCGGTGTTATCAAATATCTATTCGTGACCTTGTTTCAGCTTCCCATGAAAAGTGTGGTCATGGATATCATGGTGGCTGATGTTCCTCGCAAGTTCGACATGATTTTGTCAAGATATTGGATAAAAAGACTGGGGGGAATTTGAAAATGGACCTCACATATGCTACCATCCCTGTGTTCGGGGGGGGAGGGGGGGGAGCATAGAAGACTGTACAGAGAAGCCCAGTTGGCCTACATTATCAATGATGAAGCGGACCCCACAAATCACCCTATCCTTTCCCTCGATACTGATTTGGGATATAGTTTGTTACAACTCATTGATACTTCTAAGGCTCCTCTTGAAATCAGAAATCAACCCATCTCTTTTAGTGAAACACCTCCTCCAACTACTTCTCCGTGGAAGATGTTTTTCGAGGGAGCCTCTTCTAGGGAGGGTGCTGGTGTCAGAGTGGTTTTTATGTCACCGTGTCAAGAAACTCTATCCCTGTCATACAAGTTAGATTTTGAAGCTACCAACAATGTGGCAGAATATGAGGCTCTTGTTTTGGGTTTGAGGGCTGCGAAAGATATGGTTGTTGAAGAGCTAGCAGTATTTGGGGATGCTGAACTAATTGTTCATCAAGTAAAAAATGTTTATCGAGCCAAGCATCCTAGGCTTAATACTTACATGAATGAGGTGTGGGACCTAATTGATAATTTCTTCTCAGCCTTCAACATTACATTTGTTCCAATAGAGGAAAATACTATGGGTGATTCTTTGGCCACCTCAGCGAGCAAGTTCAAGATCCCATAGCCACCTAAGCTCAGGTATGATGTTGAGATTAGATATAGGCCTTCTGTACTTGATAATATAAATCATTGGAAAGTATTCAAGGATGATCTTGAGATCATAAGATCTCTTGAGTCAGTTGACAATTTCTCTACATTACATTGATCAAGATCATGATTCCTAAGGTGATCCTCCCCCTGAAGTATTTTTGAATAAAATTGCTAATCACCATATTGTCTAGCTACCAAGAAACCACATCCCAAAGGGACTAGTTCCTTTGGAAAGATTGTTTGAGGGGAATGATGTGGTAGTGAAGCTAAGGGCTCGACTGAGATTGTTGTTGTAGCTGAGTGCAAAATCGATACAGAGGAGGATCCAAAGTTTGTCAAGTTGTCAAGCAGCCTGTTAAGAGAGTAGAGAGCCGAGTATACGAAGCTATTAAAATAATTTGCAGATGTTTTTTCCTGGACTTATGAAGACCTCGGAACATATGATACCAGCATCATCGAGCATAAGATCCCATTGAAAGAGGAGGCCAAACCATTTAGGAAGAGATTAAGACAAATAAATCCTATTTTGCTACCTATCATGGAGAGGGTGCTGAAGAAATTGCTAGATGCCCAAATTATTGTCCCGTTGCAATATTCTGAATGGGTGGCCAACCTGGTCCCGGTGAGGAGAAAGAACGGATAAATATGACTCTGTTTTGATTGCAGGAACCTGAATAGAAGCTCCAGGAAGGACAATTACCCTTTGCCAAAGATGGAACACATATTGGAAAGGGTGACAAGCACATCGAAGATTTCCATGATTGATGGCTTTTCTGGCTACAATCAGATTTATGTCACGCCTGAAGATATAGAAAATACAGCCTTCACCACTCCGTGGGGCACATTCATGTATGCCAAAATACCTTTCGGATTGATGAATGCAGGAGTGACCTTCCAATGAGCCATGTATATTGCCTTCATTGGAGAAAGGGATAAATTTGTGGTCATCTATCTAGATGACATAACAGTCTTCTCCATATCTGATGAAGAACATTGTTGTTATCTGAGAAAAGTCTTCCTGAAATGCAGAAGGTTTGGGCTCTCCTTAAATCCCAAGAAATCGTTGTTTTCCATGAAGGAGGGACGGTTATTGGGGCATATAGTATCTGCTGAAGGAGTAATAATTGATCCTAGTAGTGTTAGCGTCAGAAGTCACTCCTGGATTTCCTGCAGGAGTAGAGCCTGACACCCATCAGTTTAATGTCACGATTTGTTTAAAGAGGGGTGATCAAATGGAAGCAAACTCGGAACGATATCGTCTCAACTCAAAAACTAGGCCAGGCGTGCACGGGCGAGTGAGGTCTTAGATAAACTTAAAATAGTGAGTCGTAGTAAGGGTGAGTAGGGGGAAGACTTGCATGAGAAAAGTGCGAAGGTCTATCATAAACATCAGGTTTGTAACAGACTGAAGAAGAAAGCATTCGAACGCAAGATCCTCTTACATTCAAACACAGAAGACCAGAGAATACAATAATGTCACAACAAATCCTTTATCATAACATAACTGCAACAATCCACGCGAATCATTCGATCATGAACTCTCTGATACGAGATGAAAACATAGATGGTAAAAGGAGAACTGTTTGTCATAAAACAAGAAATCTCAAACACAGATACACAACCCAGAGAGCTATAATGTTGCTGAAACTTTACAGTCGGGAGCTTAGCTCTACCATCGATGGATACAAAAATGGCGAAAACGCCTTCATATACTCAGAACAACAACAATAGCGGAATCGAGACATTGCATTGAAAGCTTTGCGTCTGCATGGCTTCTGAAAGTCAACATCTGAAAGATCGTGCAACTTATGTCATATGCAATCTAACTCTTGACAGTTCCAAAAGTGAATCGTCGTGCCTTTAATTCATTGCTGTGCTTTCCCATTATGGCGGAGGCGATGTCTAACCACCACCAACCGCTTTAATAACTGCTTCATCGGGATTGAGGATGGCCCGGCTAACTTGGCACCTTCGGGACGTGGAGGGCCCCCAACGCTGCCACCTGGAATAACTGACTGGCTTAAAGAATAGGCATGGAGGCTAGTGCGGAAGATGGGGCATGGGAACGGAGTGATGGGGCCGGAACAACGGGGAGTGGAGTAAGAAGCGATGAGGGAGCGAGAGAGGTTGTAGGGGAGACACATGGAAAAAGGTGATAAGCCGTGGAGGCAGGAGAAGAGATGTGATGGATACATTTTAGTGGGAGGTTGACATGGAGGGAAAGAGACATGTGGTAGGTGGTGAGTGGACGATGAGATGGGGAAAGGACCACCTGGACTAAAGAGTGGAGGAGGAAAAATGACACATGGCAATAGGGGAAAGGTGGTTCTGGAAGATGACATGACGAGGGAAGGGCTCACGCTGGTTAAACACAGACCAGCTGAGAAGGACGGGATTGTTCAAGTGCCGTTGATCCGGGTGCGCTGATCTTGGCCGTCGGAAAGCTGCACGCCCAATTCCAGACCCCCCCCCTCCGCTTAAAGGTAGAAAGGCAGGGGGGGTCCGGAATTGCCTTTATCGCCATTGATCCGGGCGCTACGATCAGGGCCGTCGATGAGATGCGCTCCCGATTCCGGACCCCCCCCCTCCGCTTAAAGGTAGAAAGGCGGGGGGGGTCCGGAATCTCATAAATGCCGTTGATTTGGGCGCGCGGATGCACACCGTCTAGATCCGTTCACTGCTTACCACGGGCACATTTACATCCGAACTTAGGAAAAGTGGGGTTTTAACCCATTCCTTTGCATTCTAACCCCCCTTACAAGAAATATCGTTAACATTTGGCTCCATGGGGGATAGAGTCATCCCTATGATGCTCTAAGAACATTTTTGCAGATTCAGTGCCTTGCTGTTGGGATATGGAGTCATTTATTAAACTGAAAACAAAAACAAAAAACAATATTTACAAAAACAAAAGAGCCGACTGTGGCTCACAGAAAACATTTTTTCAAGAAATGCCCATTCACTGGGCCGCTAAAAGCTTCTTCGCCTTCCAGATCCTGCAACCTGTAAGTGTTGTTTGGAAATACTTCAAGGATCTTGAAAGGTCCCAACCAGAGGGCATCAAATTTACTGTGCTTGCCCCTGTCCTGCCTGGGTGCATGCCATTTGAGTACCAGGTCACCTTGCTCAAATTCTTTCTTTCTTCTCTTTCTGTCAAAAGCCTGTTTGATCTTCTGCTGATGACTGTAGGCCCTATCCATGACCTGTTCTCTGATCTGCTGCACTTCCACCATCTGATGAATCCTTCTAACCACATGGTTGGGCTCTCCTTCAAAGTCTTGGAGGAAATTCACCACAGATAAGGCGAGTTGAGTGGGGAAAACAACCTCTATTCCGTAAACGAGTTGGAAAGGTGAGATACCCACGGATTTCTTCGTTGTTACCCGATCGGCCCAAAGAGAAAATTTGAGCTTTGAGTCCCAGGCCCTCTTATTGTCCTCCAGTAGCTTTTTGATGAGCTTGATCAGGCTTTTATTGGAGGACTCTGCCAGTCCATTTCCTTGAGGATAGTATGGAGTGGAGTGAACCAGTGAAATCCCAAATTGTTCACAGAACTTGACCAGAGGCTCAGACCTGAAGGGGGCGGCATTATCAGTGACAATCCTGCTTGGGCAACCGAATTTGGCTATGATGTCTTCCAAGAGGCTGATGATTACTTTGTGAGAAGTGCTCCTGGTGGGGACAACCTCTATCCACTTGGTGAAATAATCGGTTGCAGTGAGGATCCATCTGTGCTGGCCACTTGAGGGAGGATGAATTTCTCCGATGAACTCCAATCCCCACTGCTGAAAGGGTGCGGAAACTACTACAGGATTTAGTGGCAGAGATTTGAGTTGCTGCTTACTTGAGAACTTCTGGCATTTGATGCAAGCCCTGACTTCCCTGCAGACATCAGTGAACAAAGTAGGCCAGTAATACCCAGCCCAGAGGATTTTTTGGGCTGTGGTCTTCCAAAAATGATGACCTCCGCAGAGACTGCTATGGAAATCAAACATCACCTTCTGGGCTTGCAGCGAGTCTAGACATCTTAATAATATGCTCAGAGGGTCTCTCCAATACAAGGCTTGGTCAATGAGGCAATACCTGACCGCTTTGAGCTTTAAATCTCTGGCCCTACTTTTTCCCAATCCATCAGGGGGCTTCAATTCTTGCAGAAAGTACAAGGTATCCCTGTACCAGGGACATGCTGCTAGTGGTATGATGGTCTGAGAACTTCTGCTGGATGACTCAACTTGCTCATTGATGAAAATAATCCCCAAAGCCTTGCAATTGGATTCAGCCAGCAGCTTGGCTAAACCTTGCCCCTTTATCAACTTGGTGGGCTTAATCTCCAGGTCAAATTCCAGGATCTTGGCGATCCATTTACTCCTTCTCCCATCTATGTCAGGCTGTATAAGAATGTCCTTCACAGAGGTTGAAGGGACATATGCAGTGATTTTTGAGTGCAAGACATAGATCCTGAAAGCTTTGAGAGCTTTCACCAATGCATAGGCCTGCTTTTCCATGATCTCGTACCGGAGTTCAGCATCTCTCAATGCCTTGCTGTAGAAAGCAATAGGCTGCTCTCGTCCTTGATCGTTTTTCTGCAACAAGACTGCTGCTACCGAGTCATCAGAAGCAAACGAGAAAATCAGGAAATATTTAGAATAATCGGGACTGATTAGCACAGGTGCCTCAGTCAACGCTCTCTTTATTTGGGCAAAAGATTCCCTGGGTTCGGCAGTCCATTTCACTTCATTTCCCTTTCTGAGCATGGCTGTAATGTGTTTCACCAGCTCGGCAAAGTTTGAGACGAATCTCCTCAGAAAGTTAACCTTCCCCAAAAACGCATGAACTTCCTTCTTAGACCTGGGAAGTGATAGGGTCTGTAGTGCCTCTACCCTGCTAGGGTCAATCCTTACTCCTTCTGCTGACACTATATGACCTAACAACTTCCCCTCCTTCATAGAAAACAATGATTTTTGGGGGTTTAAAGATAAGCCATACCTTCGACACTTCAGGAAAACTCTTTTCAAGTGGCAACAGTGCTCTTTGTCTATCTTAGAGAAAACTGTGATGTCATCCAGGTATATCACCACAAACTGGTCCTTTTCCCCGATGAAGGCTATGTCCATGGCTCGTTGAAATGTTGCTCCTGCGTTCATCAGCCCAAAAGGCATTTTGGCATACATGAATGTGCCCCCAAGGAGTGGTGAAGGCTGTTTTTTCTCTATCCTCAGGCATGAATGATATCTGATTGTATCCAGAGAAACCATCAATCATGGATATTCTAGATGCACCGGTTACCCTCTGCAGTATGTGTTCCATGTTGGGCAGGGGGTAATTGTCCTTCCTGGAGCTTCTATTCAGGTTCCTGAAATCAACGCAGAGTCTGATTTCCCCACTTTTCTTTCTCACCAGGACCAAATTGGCTACCCACTCAGAATATCTCAAGGGGACAATGATCTGGGCATCCAACAGCTTCTTTACCTCTTTCTCCATAACAAGTAGCAGCATGGGATTTATCTGCCTCAGCTTCTGCTTGAATGGCTTAGCCTCCTCTTTTAGTGGGATCTTATGCTCAATGACTGATGTGTCATACGTCTTGAGGTCTTCATAGGTCCATGAGAACACATCGGAAAATTGCTTCAGCAGCTTAGTATATTCGACCCTCTGCTCCTCGGTCAAACTCCTTGACAACCTGACAAATTTGGGCTCCTCCGGTGTGCCTATGTTGCACTCAGCTGTGTCATCATCATCACCTGGAACTTTCCCCTTCACTGCCACATCATTTCAATCGAACAGTCTTTCTAATGGGATTAGTCCTTTCGGAATGTAATTTCTCGGTAGTTGAATAATCTGGTGATCAACAATTTTATTTAAAATCTCCCCAGAGTGATGATCACCTTCCATGTCAGGATTCTCATCTATGTGCATTGCAGAAAAGTCATCAATGGATTGGAGAAACTTCTCGATTTCCTGATCATCTTCAAACACCCCCCAGTGTTTGACGTTGTCTGGTACAGAGGGCCTATATTTTATATCAACATCGGATCTGACCACAGGCGGTGAAGGAACTTTGAGAAAGCTAGCTGTGACAGCTAAAAAATCGGCTGAAGTATTTTCCTCCCTTGGAACGTAAGAAATATTAAAAGCCAGGAAGAAATTATCAACTAGGTCCCATACCTCATTTCTGTAACTCCTGAGCCGAGGATTCTTAGCCTGATAAACGTTTTTGACCTGCTGAACGATCAACTCTGCATCTCCAAACACGGTCATCTCCTTAATTCCCATTTCTTTGGAAGCTCTTAATCCCAGAACCAGAGCTTCATACTCTGCCATGTTATTGGTGATTTTGAATTCTAGCTTGTATGACAGAGATATGGTCTCTCGACAGGGTGATATGAATACCACTCCGGCACCTGCACCTATACTGGAGGAAGCTCCATCAAAGAACATTTTCCAAACAGAGGTGGTTGGAGGGGGTGTCTCCTGATTAAGAATGGGATGCTTTCTTATTTGTAAAGGAGCCTCAGGGACGTGGGTGAGCTGTAGTAATCTGGAGTCTAAATCAGTGTCTAAGGCATAGATGGGATGATTGGTAGGGTTGGCTTCATCACTGATTATGTAGGCTAGCTGGGCTTTTCTGTATAGTCTTCTATGCTCCCCTCCAAACACTGGGATAGTGGCATATGTGAGGTCCATCTGCAAGGTTCCCCCCAGTCTTTTTATCCAATATCTTGACAACAACATGCCAAACTTGGGGGAACATCAGCCACTACAATATCCATGACCATACTCTTCATGGGCAGCTGAAACAAAGAAACTACTAGGTCCTTGATAACTCCCAAACATTGTACCCTCCTGGAGTCAAAAGAATAGAGGTCATGATAAGCTCGGGTGACTTCTAGTCCCAACTCTTCCATGACAGTTTTGGGCATGAGGTTGTGAGAGGCCCCTGAATCCATAAGGCAATTATGCAATACTTTATCATGTATGTTCAGGGATGTGTAGAAGGGAGGGGATAAATCATCTCTATCTTCTACCATGGGACCTAGGACAACTGCAAGACTTTCATCTTGGAGGTTTATGGAGTTTGTGAGTGGGTATGAGGCTTCAGATCTCAACAGATCAGAAAAGTGTTTTTTGAATTCCCCATGTCTAATTAACTCAGTGAGTGGCACAGGAATTCTGATCTTTTGGATCTCATGTTTGAAACTGAAAGAAGATATAGGCCTTGGGTTTTCTCTAACTTCAGGAGCATGATTATGGACAATAGGAGAGAGGGGTTGAGCCTTCTTACCTCTGTGAGCGTCTGCTACTTCATTAGCAGTTTTCTCTGTTCTAGTGGATTGCTCAGGAACATCAGGTGTTGCTGCCCTTTTATCGGACCTCAGGTTATACCTGCCTCGACCACCGCTAGCTTTGTCTGCCTTGCTCAATTCATTTAGCTGACTATCCATGAGAGACTCTTCATAGGCTGTCCGAGTGAGATGTGGAAAAGGAGGAGTGTTTTCTAAGCAGTGGATTTCAGGATCCAGCTCATTTGTTTCTCTTTCCTCCTCATCGGCCACCAAATTATTCTGAAAAGGGGCCTGAATCCTCTGGTCTTCTTTGTCTCTTCCCCTTCCTCTGTGCATATTTGGGGGAGCAATATTATTTGGCCTCCTGAAAACTTCTTTATTTTCGATGTTCTGAGGGCCCTTATACGTTTTTTTCCTTTCCACCTTCAATCTCTTCATCTCTTCGATCAACAACTTCATCATCTCTGTCAGTTCATTCACTTGAGGGTGGGGCAACGATGGGCCAGAAGTTGAGGTTTCGGATCTTCCCTTTCTTCTGTCTGCGTCAGCTTTGTTCCTCAGTCTGTCAGCTACCAATATGTTGGATTCCACTTCTACGACAACGTCTTGCATCTGAGCTAAGGAGGTAGCTCTTCTTTCTCTTAATAGCAGGCAGAAATCAGGATCAAATGCACCAGCATATGAAATTTGGGCAGAGGCTTCTGAGGGATTTATCTCTGCAGGGATCTTATTATACATCTTATTAAATCTTTTGGAGAAGTCAGAGACATAATCTCCTTCCATTTTCCTCAGAGACCCAAACTCTGTCATGTAATACATGAAATCTTTTCTATCTTCCCACTGCCTCATGAAAACGTTATCCAAGGCTTCAATGCCAGCGATAGATCCAGGGGCCAATCCTCTGAACCATCTCCTTACCTCTCCATCCAGGCTCTGGACAAAGACTCTCATCCAGACATCTTCGTTCTCAATATTCAAGTTGTCTGCATAATTGTAAAAAGCAGCTAGGTGCTCTTCAACAGTTGTATCCCCTTCTCCAATGAACTTGGGCATATATTTCAAATAATCTCCAGCAGGGAGGGGATTCATAGGATGCGGTAGGATCAAAGGAGCATATCTAGAAGTGACTATGACATCCATTCTATTCAGAGGGGGATTAGCACCATCCATAGGGGTATTAGGTAGAGGAGAACTCGGAGGAGAAGGAGTGTGGACTGGAGATGTCGGAAAAGAGGTTCTTGGAGGAGACAATGGAGAAAACAGAGAGAGAGCCAAGGGACTTGAGTGTGGAGACGGTTCTCTCTATACAGTAGTAGCAATAAAAGGAGGGGTGGTGAAACCTTCAGAGGGTTCAGGTCTATGTTGAGGCACAACTTCCAGGGAGGGTGGAGTGACAAGGATCTCTCTTTCTGATACTAGACCAGGAGGAGAAAACTCAGCAGGAACACTCTCGAAGTTCAGAAAATGGGAAACCTCAGAGGGAGGGCGACTAGGAAGCCGAGAAGAAGAAAAAGGAGTTCTCACATAAGGGGATGGCGTATTACCTGTTTCGACGATGGCATCTTCTTTTGCAGAGCTCTTTCCCTTCCTGCGCACTACTTCTGCGACAGCTTCTGGTGTAGCTAAAGGCAAGTGTGGATTAGACCTCGTGTGTCTGCCTCTCGAAGCCACAATTGATAGAGCAGGTTCTCCCCAGCGGAGTCGTCACAATGGAGTCTCCAGGTGCACAGTAGAAATCTTCAAGTTCTGATATCTGATGCACCTTCAGAATCAGTTGATCTTTGTCGTTCAAATCCGGGGAAAATATTCAACTTCGTCCCCGGCAACGGCGCTAGAAATGTTAGCATCAGAAGTCACTCCTAGATTGCCTGCAGGAGCAGAGCCTGACACCCATCAGTTTAATGTCACGATTTGTTTAAAGAGGGGTGATCAAATGGAAGCAAACTCGGAACGATATCGTCTCAACTCAGAAACTAGGCCATGCGTGCACAGGCGAGTGAGGTCTTAGATAAACTTCAAACAGTGAGTCGTAGTAAGGGTGAGTAGGGGGAAGACCTACATGAGAAAAGTGTGAAGGTCTATCATAAAAATCAGGTTTGTAACAGACTGAAGAAGAAAGCATTCGAACGCAAGATCCTCTTACATTCAAACACATAAGACCAGAGAATACAATAATGTCACAACAAATCCTTTATCATAACATAACTACAACAATCCACGTGAATCATTCGATCATGAATTCTCTGATATGAGATGAAAACATAGATGGTAAAAGGAGAACTGTTTGTCATAAAACAAGAAATCTCAAACAAAGATACACAACCCAGAGAGCTAGAATGTTGCTGAAACTTTACAGTCGGGAGCTTAGCTCTACCATCGATGGATACAAAAATGGCGAAAACGCCTTCATATACTCAGAACAACAACAACAACGGAATCGAGACATTGCATTGAAAGCTTTGCGTCTGCATGGCTTCTGACAGTCAACATATGAAAGATCGTGCAACTTATGTCAGACGCAATCTAACTCTTGACAGTTCCAACGGCGAATCGTCGTGCCTTTAATTCATTGCCGTGCTTTCCCATTATGGTGGAGGCGATGTCTAACCACCACCAACTTCTTTAATATCTGCTTCATCGGGATTGAGGATGGCCTGGCCAACTTGGAACCTTTGGGACGTAGAGGGCCCCCAACGCTGCCACCTGGAATAACTGACTCGCTTAAAGAATAGGCATGGAGGCCAGCGCGGAAGATGGGGCACGGGAATGGAGTGATGGGGCCGGAACAACGGGGAGTGGAGTAAGAAGCGATGAGGGAGCGAGAGAGGTTGTAGGGGAGACACATGGCAAAAGGTGATAAGCCATGGAGGCAGGAGAGGAGATGTGATGGATACATTTTAGTGGGAGGCTAACGTGGAGGGAAAGAGACACGTGGCAGGTGGTGAGTCGACGATGAGATGGGGAAAGGACCACCTGGACTAAAGAGTGGAGGAGGAAAAATGACACATGGAAACATGGGAAAGGTGGTTCTGGAAGATGACATGACGAGGGAACGGCTCACGCTGGTTAAACACAGACTAGCTGAGAAGGACAGGATTGTTCAAGCGCCGTTGATCTGGGCGCGCTGATCTTGGCCGTCGGAAAGCTGCACGCCCAATTCTGGACCCCCCCCTCCGCTTAAAGGTAGAAAGGCAGGGGGGGTCCGGAATTGCCTTTATCTCCGTTGATCTGGGCGCTACGATTGGGGCCATCGACGATATGCGCTCCCGATTCCGGACCCCCCCCTCCGCTTAAAGGTAGAAAGGCGGGGGGGGGGGGGGGGC
>ML787943.1:407322-432444 GCA_009831015.1 Picea engelmannii | reverse complement strand
TCTTGTACTTGAACATTTAAGTGGGGTAAAAGGAGGTTGCCCCCTCGAAGAGGCTTATTATCTGAAATTATCTCTTTTTCAAGGTGTTGAGTACTTTTCCTGAGGTTTTTCTATGCTATATTGATGTTTGGTTCTTAACACAAAGATCCTCCAAGCTGATCAGATTGATGGTCATCGGGTGATCAGGACCATACATTTGCATGAGGAATAGCTTCAGGCAGAGTCGCAAAATTGCGATTCCGTCTTAGCCATTGGTATTAGAAGGACACACGGTGCATGATCAACATAGTCATGATTTCACTAGTCAGAGCGATCAAAGAGCAGAGTATTTGGAACTCGCGAGACACAAAATAGTGAAAAGATCGTAGCTGTTGATCGAAAGGGAGATCTGGACCGTTCAATCAAAGGTAAATCTGGGCCATCCGATCAAAGGAGACACATGGCACCTGATATGAACATCGTGATTTCGCGACTTGGGGTTTTGAGCATGGAGCGCATCATGAATTCGCGATGTTTGAAATTGCAACGTGCCTAAGAGTTAGGCCCATGATCGCAGCCCAGAGTCACATAGAAGGTGGGGCCAAGAGAAACATAAGCGCCCATTCAATCAACAGGATCACGATTTCATGGTTCGAGTTTCAGAAGTAGAACATGGTGTGAGACCCTCAAAATGTGAAATCACAAAACGTTCGAGAATTGGGCCCGTGGTCTATAAAAAGGGGACAACGCTCATCACACAGTCAGTGTTTCGTATTGTTAGGGAAAATATCATGGCTGTCCATTTTGAATCAAGTCCGACCATTGATCAGAGTGGGCCATTTCAAAAAAGTGGGCATCAAGAATTTTGAAAGCAAGTGGATTGAGAACCCTCGAAAGACAAAATCTTGAAATTTCATAGGGAATGAGTAAGTTCATGGCCCGAGGTCACATGGAGTGATGAATAAGAGTTGTGCCAAGAGCCAAAATCTCTTGTTTTGGTTTCATCAGAAGATCTGCGTGGTTTCGAAATGATGGGATTGAATTGGAGGAGTCGCGAATGTCTCCTGGAGCATTCATTGGAATCAGGCTCCATCCCAATCCCAATGTAGTTAATTAATGGAAATGGGGGGAGGTAGTTGAAACCTCGTTTCACCCTGTAAATCAAAACAATGGAAAGGCCAGCCATGGAAGAAGACTGTCAACTCAAGGACCCTCTATTAATGGATTTTCCTGCAAAGCCCATACCGATCCGAGATCGTGTCTAATAGAAGAATGCAAGTGCGTTCAGGTAGAGGAAGGTGAATATGCCTAGGATTGAAGGTAATGACAAGAGCACATTTATGAAGGGAGTAGTTTCTTTGAGTATATATACTCAGTTTTCATATTTTGGAAAGGTTGAATGGTTGAGCCAGGTTCCCTGCTATTGTAATATTTTTATGAAGAACATTGGTTCTCAGGTTATGTATTTGTTTTTGAGACAACTTGATTAATTTAAGTCAGCTTTCTTACTCCATATTATTTTCCTCTGATACTGAGGGAGTTCATGTTTGATTGATTCACATGGATTGTTGTAACTGTATTATGATACATGTTTGATTATAGTACTGTTATGATTTCTTTCAGCTTCCTTGAATTTTGAATCCAATATGACCTTGTGTTTATGTTTTTCCTCCTTAGGCTGCTGGAAAATATGATGTTCATAGAGGGCCTCCACACCTTTCTCACTAAATATTACTCCTGCTCACCCTTACTCCAGCTTACTGATTGAAGTTTATTCAAGGCCTCAATGGCTAGTGCATGCTAGTCCAGATTTCTGAGTTAGAACGTTATTATCGTTGAGTCCTCTCCATTTGATCACCTAAAACTCATTTACATTTACTGTATAAACTGATGGGTATTGGGCTTACCTTTAATGCAATCTAAAGGTGACTTCTAATGATAACACTAACTACCATTGGTAGAGTTTTCCTACAACAATGGTTATCAGGAATCCTTGAAGATGAGCCCTTTTGAAGCCCTCTATGGTAGACAATGCAATATTCCAATCCGCTATAATAACCCAGTGGAAAGAATTACAATCAAACCCGACATGCTAAAAGAAATGGAACATCAAGTGGTTCAGATAAGATAAAATCTGAAGATTTCTTAGGATAGATAGAAAATTTACGTCGACAGAAAGAGGACTCACAGAGAGTTCAAGACTAGAGACCATGTCTATCTCAGAGTTAGACCCAGGAAGAGTTTCCTGAGAATGGAAGCCTGTGCCAAATTGGCACCTCAGTATTGTGGACCCTTTGAAGTCTTAGATAGAGTGGGACCTATAGCCTATAGGCTATCACTCCCTCCCACTGTAAAGGAACATAATGTTTTTCATGTTTCATTATTGAAGAAATATGTACATGACGCTAATCATATGATTGACTGGTCTGTGATCCAGGTGGAGTTGGAGGGAGAATTCCTGCCAAGACCCCAATGCATATTAGACAGGAAGGAAACCTCACTCAGGAACCGAATCATTTCACAGGTCAAGGTGCAATGGAAACACTTTGGCCCAGATGAGTCTACGTGGGAAATGGAGGATGCCATGAGACAAACATATCCAATTTTGTTTACTCCTGTACATACATGTCATGTTGATAGATAAAAAATCGAGGATGATGTTCCTTTAAGGGTGAGGGAATTGTAACACCCTGTTTCCCCCAGTCTGTAAATATAACTATATTGGTCAAGGAACTATGGAAAACCTAAAAGTGTGAATGTTTGATTTGATGGACCTTTGTACAAAAGGCGATGAATGTAAATTCTTTTATTTTAATAGAAAATGGTTATGTGCTGCATGAATGCTGAAAGAGGGGATGTGCTAAGAGAAAAACATGAATGCTATGAAAGGTTGTTGAGGGTGTTAGCAGAATGTTTGTACAGAGGTGTTTTTCCCTCAGGAAATGGCACCTTGGTGAAAAGGTGCACAAAAGAAGGGGAAAAAAAAACCCACTTTTGCATTTTATCCTAAGTTTTTGGGCAAATGATGGTCCGGGCGCGTAGTGATAAAAAATGCACCTAGATGTGCAGCCGATATTGGAGCACTCAGATATACAGTGCACAGTCCATATTGGACGACCCCGACCTTCTGCCTTTAACGAGGGGGGTCTGAGTAGGCGATTTTGAAAGCGCGCCCCCCCACTACATGGCACCTCCTCATGATCTCGGACCTCCGCCGCACCAAACCTCTTACCACCTACCCCCCCCCTTAGATCTAACCTCCTTACCACTTCTCGATACTGCTCTCGCTTACCACTGACATCTGTCTTCCACTCAAGCTTTCCATCTGCCTGTCACATCTTCCTTTTCACTCCCGCCTCTCACCCCCTTACACCTATCCTCCACTCATCATCCTCTCTGCCTATCACCGTTCTGCCTGTCCTTCTCCTTTTTCGCTTCTGCCCCTCACCTCCCAACATTTGTCTCTCATGTCACCTCCACCTATATTGTTTTCCCCACTCCCCTCTGCTTCCGTGGCCTCTCCCCCTTCCACTACGTCACCTTCCTGTGGCACATCACCCCGACAGTTTTGCACCTCGGCGCCCTCATTCTGATGCCCATGCTTTCCCAGTCACCATTCCGCCGCCATGTCTTTCCACTTGGATGCTAATCACTTGTATTTCCATGCTTTTTTGCACCAACCATTTCTCCATCTCTCCATCGTCATCCTCCACATCCATCTATCGGCTCTCTGAGCAAGTATCCAACAAGATCCAGGTGGCAAAAGAGCAATGTGTGGCCGACGTTTTTTCCAGGTGCAGGTGTTGAATTTACCCATCCTCATCCCAATGAGGCAGTTAATGGAAGTGGGTGAGGTAGTTGAGACATTGTCTCCTTCCATAAGTAGAAGTCTAGAAAAAGGACCAACTATGGAAGCAGGCTGTCAGCGCAGTCTACCAGAGGTCACGTCTGACAGAATATTACATGGGTAGTCTGAATAATGTATGAATGCGTAGCCTGATAGAGAAGCTCACTAACACAATGCCTTGAACACATGACATGATCGTGCCTCGAGAAATCAGAGACGGTTATGAGTATATGTAGGCATTTTTTCCATTTTTTATGGTTGATGGTTGAGCTAGGCTCCCGCATTGTAAACTTTTGATGAAGTTTCTAGTTCTCATTTATGTATTGTGATATGAGACTTCTCGTTTAATGAAATTCAACTTCTTTTCATCTTATTTCCCTCTGATACTGAAGTGTCTGTGATTGAAGGATTCATGTGGATTGTTTTCGACTATATTGTAATGTATGTTTGATTGTAGTGTTGCCATTAACGTTTTTCAGTTTCCCGAAGTTTTGAATCCAAGAGGATCTTGGATTTGAATCTTTTCCTCCTTAGGCTACTGGAAGACCTGATGTCCAAAGTAGACCCTTACATTTTCTCCTTAATTTCTTCCTCCTACTCACCCTTACTACAACTTCCTGACTGAAGTTGAATCGAGACCTCACCTCCATGTGCACGCTGGTCCAACTTTCTGAGTTAAAATGATATTATACTGGGTCTGAGCCCATTCGACCGCTTCAAACTTATTCATTGTGACATACAAACTAATGGGTACTAGGCTTACCTCCAATGAAATCTGGAGATGACTTCTAGTGCTAACATTTCTGGCACTATTGCCGGGGACGAATTGAAGATTTTCCTTTGGATAGAATGACAACGTGCTTCTGATTCTAAAGGTGCATCAGACATTAGATCCATTGAAGATTTCAACTTGCACCTAGCGACTCCATTGACGCGAACCCATTGTTTGAGCTGGGTCTTCCATAGGTAGACACACAAGGTCTACTCCACAGCTTCCTCTAGCAACACCCGATGCTGACCTAGAGAAAATTGTTAAAAGATGAAATATCCTCTTGGAAGGAACTTCAAATGCTATACCTGGTGATTTTGGTAATTTTCACAATCCTCCTTTGACAACTCTAGTAGTTGTTTCTCATTTTCCTATTACATCATCTGTTGGAGCTTCTAGAAGTTTAAATTTTAGGAGTTTTCTTGCTTCCTGTTGGTTTCCCCTCTCCTAGTTTAAGTGTGGAAGGATTTGCCACTCCTATTCCCCTAGGAGTTGTACCCTAGTCTGAACCCAAAACCCCTGAATATTTTCCCACTCTGAGCTTCAATACTCCTCCTCTTGTTAAAGTTTTTTCTTTTACAGAGAGGGAAACCTCTATTCCCTCAAGCCCTATAGATTTTTCCTCAAATCCCATGTTGTTTCCCTTTCCTCCTGGAGGCTTAGTTCCAGCCTCCCCTGTTCAAGATACATATCCTCTTGGTTCTCCTCCAACTATCATCCCTATGGTAGGTGCTAATCCCCCTAGGAACTGAATGGATTCCATAGTGGCTGCAAGATATGCCCCTCTAATATTACCTCAACCAATGAATGATCTCCCTGCTGGAGATTACCTAAAATACATGCCCAAATTCACAGGAGAAGAAGACATAACTGCTGAAGAACACCTTGCTTCCTTCTACAGTTATGCAGGCAATCTAAATATTGAAAATGAGGATGTGTGGATGAGAGTCTTTATCCAGAGCCTTGATGGTGAGGTTAGGAAATGGTTTAGGGGATTGACCCCTAGATCCATTGCTGGGATTGAGGCTTTAGATGATGTTTTCTTGAGACAATGGGGAGATAAAAAGGATTTTATGTATTATATCATAGAGTTTGGGTTCCTAAAGAGAAAAGAGGGAGAGTCTTTCTCTGATTTCTCCAAAAGATTCAACAAAATGTATAACAAGATTCCTTTTGAGATAAATCCTACAGAAGCCTTTGCCAAAATTAATTATGCTAGTGCTTTTGACTCTGATTTTTGCCTCCTGTTGAGAGAGAGAAGAGCTACTTCCTTGGCTCATATGAAAGATCCATCTTTGGAAGTATAGCCCAACATATTGGCAGTTGACCGACTTAGGAATAAAGCTGATAGAAACAGAAGAAGGGTGGGATCTAAAACTTCAACCTTCGGTTCCTCTGCATCCCATCCTCAAGTAGATGAATTGACCAAGATGGTAAAATCTCTTTCTATAGAGATGGAGAAGATCAAATTCAAAGGGAAGCAAGGTTATAAGAGTGCCCAAAATGATGATAACAGAGGTAACTTCATAAGACCAAATAATACCCCTTAGATACTTCCAAGAGAGCCTCGAAACAGAGATAGGGATGATCAGAAAATCCAAAACCCTCTCCAAAATAACCTCATAGCTAATGAAGAAGGAGAAGAAGAAGAGCTTGATCCTGAAATCCATTGTCTTGGAGACACCTTCCCATTTCCCCATTTGAACCAATCTGCATACAAGGATTCCCTCATGGACAACCAAATAAATGAGCTGAGTAAGGGGGAGAAGACCAATATTAGTCCCAATAAATATAACCTTAGGTCTAAGAAGAAAGAAGGGAAGTCTGACATTCCTGATCAACCTTCTAGAAAAGAGAAGTCTGCTAAAGACACAATAAACAACAACAAGGAAACAAAAACACAGAACCCCTCACCAATAGCCAAAGGTCCTGTCCCAGAAGTGAGAGAAATTATTAAGCCCCCCTCCTATTTAACTTTGAGCATGAAATTCAAAAGATTAGGATCCCTGTACCCCTTTCAGAGCCAGTCAAGAAAGAAGATTTAAAAAAATCCCTATCTAAGCTGTTGCAGTCTGAGCCATCATGCCATTCCACAGACTCAATAAACCTCCAAGACGAAAAGCCAGTAGTCATATTAGGTCCTTTGATATAAGATATAGAGGATTCATCCCCTCCCTTCTATACATATCTGAACATACATGACAAGGTGTTGTATAATTGTTTGATGGACTCAGGGCCATCTCATAATCTCATGCCCAAAACTGTCATGGATGAACTTGGATTAGAAATCACAAAGACTTACCATGACATGTATTCTTTTGATTCTAGAAAATTCCAGTGCCTTGGGGTCATCAAATATCTGGTTGTGACCTTGTTTTATTTGCCCATGAAAAGTGTGGTCATGGATATCATAGTAGCTGATGTTCCCCTCAAGTTTGGCATGCTCTTGTCAAGATATTGGATAAAGAGACTTGGGGGAGCATTGCAGATGGACCTCACATATGCTACCATTCTTGTGTTTGGGTGGGGAGCATAGAAGACTGTACAAAGAAGCTCAGTTGGTGGACATTATTAGTAATGGAGCAGACCCCACCAACCATCCTATTTTTTCACTTGATACTGATTTGGGATCCATCTTATTGCAGCTCATCGATGCCCCAAAACCCCCTCTTGAAATTAGAAAGCAGTCCCTTACTGTCTGTGAAGATTTTCCTCTGATTACCATTGTTTGGAAATTGTTCTTTGATGGAGCCTCTTCTAGAGAAGGTGCTGGTACTGGAGTGGTCTTTGTTTCACCTATTCAAGAAATTATATCTCTATCCTACAAGTCAGTATTTGAAGCTACCAATAATGTGGCAGAATATGAAGCTCTTGTTTTGGTTTTGAGGTCTTCAAAGGACATGGGGATTGAAGAGATATCAGTGTTTGGGGATGCTGAGTTAATTGTCCATCAGATCAGAAATATTTATCATGCCAAGCACCCTCATCTTAGAAGTTACAGAAATGAAGTATGGGATCTAGTTGACAATGTTTTCTTAGCTTTCAACCTTTCATTTGTTCCAAGATAAGAGAATTCCATGGCCAATTCTCTGGCTGTTTCAACAAGTAATTTCAGAGTTCCTCGGCCACCTAAACTTAGGTATGATGTAGAAGTGAAATATAGACCCTCTATACCTGACAATGTCAAGCATTGGAAAGTGTTTGAGGATGATCTTGAGATCAAAAGATTCTTGGAGATTGTTGATGAGTTTTCTGCGTTACACATTGATCAAGATCCTGATTCTGAAATAAATCCTCATGCTGATGTTTTTCTGAACAAAATTGCTAATCATCATATTGTCCAGTTGCCCAACAATCACATTCTGAAGGGACTAGTTCCTTTGGAAAGACTATTTGACATAAATGATGTGGTAGTGAAAGTTAAAGGATCAGTTGATGATGCTGATGTAGATGAATGCAACATTGGTACAGAGAAAGATCCAAAGTTTGTCAAGTTGTCGGGCAGTCTGTTAAGGGAACAAAGGGATGAGTATGCTAAGCTGATAAAAGAGTTTGCTGATGTGTTCAACTAGACATATGGAACATACGACACAAGTGTCATTGAGCATAAGATCCCATTGAAAGAGGAGGCCAAACCATTTAGGCAAAAAATAATACAAATAAATCCTATGTTGCTGCCTATTATGGAAAGGGAGGTAAAGAAGCTGTTGGACACCCAAATCATTGTCCCTTTGAGATATTCTGAATGGGTGGCGAATCTGGTCCTAGTAATAAATAAGAATGGAGAAATAAGACTGTGTGTCAATTTCAAGAACCTGAAAAAAATCTCTAAGAAGGACAATTACCCTTTGCTGAAGATGGAACACATATTGCAGAGGGTGACAGGTTCATCTAGGATGTCCATGATTGATGAATTTTCTGGCTATAATCAGATTTCCTTCCTGCCTAACGACAGAGAGAAGACAACCTTCACCACTCCTTGGGGGACATTTATGTATGCTAAGATTCCCTTTGGATTGATGAATGTAGGGGATACCTTTCAATGAGCTATGGACATCGCCTTCATTGGAGAGAAGAATAAATTTGTAGTCATCTACCTGGATGAAATTACAGTTTTTTCCAGGTCTGATAAAGAACATTGTTAGCATTTGAGAAAGGTCTTCTTAAAATGCATTAAGTTTGGTCTCTCCACAAATACCCAAAAGTCTCTATTCACCACGCAGGAGGGAAAATTGTTGGGACACATAGTATCGGCTGAGGAGGTTAGAATTGATTCAAGCATGGTAGAAGTTATCCGAACCTTGTCGCTTCCTAGATCCAAGAAGCAAGTTTAGTCTTTCCTAGGAAAAATTAATTTTTTGAGGAGGTTTGTTTCAAATTTTTCTGAATTGGTAAAGTATATTACAACCATGCTCAGGAAGGGGAATGAAGTGAAATGGACTACTGAATCCATAAATTATTTTGACCAAATCAAGAAGGCCTTGACTGAGACCCCTATGCTTATCAGTCCTGATTACTCCAAATATTTTCTAATTTTTTCCTTTGCTTCTTTTGATACAATAGCAGTTGTTTTATTGCAGAATAATGATGAGGGTCTGGAGCAGCCTATTTCCTTTTTCAACAGAGCACTGAGGGATGCAAAGATAAAATATGACATCATGGAAAAGCAGGCCTATGCTTTGGTTAAATACCTTAAGGCTTTCCGAGTTTATGTTCTGCATTCAAAGGTTATTTCTTATGCCCCTTCAGCTTCTGTGAAGGATATTCTCATTCAACCTGACATAGACGGAAGAAGGAGCAAGTGGATTGCCCAAATCCTTGAATTTGATTTGGAAATAAATCCCACCAAACTAGTTAAAGGCCAAGGTTTAGCCAAGATATTGGTCAAATCTAATTGCAGAGCTTTGGGGGTTAACTTCATCAACATTTTCTCAGGTCATAAACGAGCTAAGTTATTTGATGAAGGTTCTCAGGATAATCCCCCATTGACAAAATGCATCTGGTACGAAGATATTATATTTTTTCTACAAGATTTGTGACCTCCAGATGGTATGGGGAACAACAAGGCAAGAGATTTAAAGATTAAAGAAATTAAATAATACTTTATTGATCAAGTCTTATATTGGAAAGACCCTCTGGGAATGCTTTTGAGATGTTTAGACCCACCAGAAGCCCAAAAGATTATGTTTGATTTTGATGATAGTCTATGTGGGGGACATCATTTCTGGAGGACTACAACCTATAAAATTCTCAAGGCTGGGTATTTCTAGCCTACTCTATTCACCAATGTTTGTCTTGTGTTAAGTCTCATAAATTCACTGGGAAGCAACAACTCAAGTCTTTTCCATTGAAGCCTGTGGTAGCTTCAAGACCCTTTCAGCAGTGGGGCCTAGATTTTATTTTTGGAAATTCATCCTGCTTCGAGTGGTCAGTACAGGTGGATATTGACTGCCACTGATTACTTTACCAAGTGGATAGAAGCTATCCCCATAAGGGGTGCTTCTCACAATGTAATCATTGGTTTTCTTTAAGACATTATGGAAATATTTGGTTGTTCGAACAAAATCATCACTGATAATGCTGCATCTTTCAAGGCTGAACCATTGATCCATTTTTGTGAACAATTTAGAATTTCACTGATTCACTCAACTCCTTACTACCCCCAAGGGAATGGATTGGTAGAGTCCTCAAATAAGATCCTTATAAAGATCATCAAAATACTGGTAGAGGACAACAAGAAAGCATGGGATTCAAAGCCCAAATTTTCTCTATGGGCTGACAGAGTGACAACAAAGAAATCTCTTGGTGTCTCTCCTTTTCACTTTGTGTATGGAGTTGAGGCCATATTTCCTTCTCAGCTCGCCTTGCTAGTCAAAAAATTATTCCAAGACTACCAAGGGGAGCCTGATGATATGATCAGAAGAATGCAACAACTAGTGGAAGTGCAACAAACTAGAGAGCAGATACTGGACAAAGCACATGAACATCAACATAAGATGAAGCAAGGTTTTGACAAGAAGGTAAGAAAAGAGGATTTCCAGCTAAGAGATCTGGTACTCAAGTGGGATGCACCCAAACATGGCAGGTTGTAGAATTTGGAGGGTGATGAAGTTTTTGGTGGCCCTGTTAATGGGCATTTTCTGAAGAAGTTTTTTCTTTGATCCATGAGTGGCTCCTTCATGTCATTGTAAATATCATTTTTCTTTCTATTTTAATAGCTGACTCCAGAGCCCAACACTAAGGCACTGAATCTTCTGAAGTTCTTAGAGCCTCGCAGGGAGGTCCCTATCCCCCATGGAGCCTAATGTTAGCACAATGTTTTTGAAGATGTGTTTTTCCCTCAGGAAATGGCACCTTGGTGAAACGGTGCATGAAAGAAGGGGGAAAAAAACCCACTTTTGTGTTTTATCCTAAGTTTTTGGGCAAATGATGGTCTAGGCGCATAGTGATAAAGAATGAACCCAGATGTGCAGCCGATATTGGAGCGCTTAGATCTACGGTGCACAGTCCATATCAGACCCCCCCTGACCTTCTTCCTTTAATGAGGGGTTCTGAGTAGGTGGTTTTGCAAGTCCCCCCGCCCCCCCCACTACATGGCGCCTCCTCATGAACTCAGACCCCCCCACACCAAAACTCTTACCATCTACCCCCCCNCCGAGCTAACCTCCTTACCGCTTCCCGATACCGCTCTCGCCTACCGCCGACACCTGTCTTCCACTCAACCTTTCCCTATGCCTGTCACATCTTCCTTTTCACTCCCACCTCTTGCCCCCTCACATATATCCTCCACTCATCATCCTCTTGACCTATCACTGTTCCACATATCCTTATCCCTTTCCACTTCCGCCCCTCACCTCCCGACATCTGTCTCCCATGTCACCTCCACCTATATTGTTGTCCCCAATCCCCTATGCTTCTGTGACCTCTCCCCCTACCATCGCATCACCTTCCCATGCCACATTACCCCGACACTTTTGCAACTCGGAGCCCGCGTTATTCCGCCCACGCTTTCCCAGTCACCATTCTGCCACCGCGTCTTTCCACCTGGCCACCAATCACTTGTCATTCCATGCCGGTTTGCACCAACCATTTCGCCAGCTGTCCATAGTCAACTTCCACGTCCTCCTTTAAGCTCTCTGAGCAAGTATCCATGAAGATACAGGTGGTGAAAGAGAAATGTGTGGCCAATAGATTTTCCATGTGCAAGTGTTGAATTTACCCGTCCTCATCTCGATGGGGAAGTTAATGGAAGTGGGTGAGGTAGTTGATACATCGTCTCCTTCCATAATTAGAAGGCTAGAAAAAGGAACAACCATGGAAGCAAGATGTCAGCACAATCTACCAGAGATCGCGTTTGACAGAAGACTGCATGGGCAGTCTGACTAACGTCTGCATGCATTGCCTGAGAGAGAATCTCACTAACACAAAGCCTTGAATGCATGACATGATCATGCCTCAGGCAATCAGAGCTAGTTATGAGTATATGTAGGCATTTTTTCCATTTTTTTATGGTCGATGGTTGAGTTAGGATCCCACATTGTAAACTTTTGATGAATTTTCTGGCTCTCTGTTATGTATTATGATCTGAGACTTCTCGTTTAATGAAAGTCATGTTCTTTTCATCTTATTTGCCTCCGATACTGAAGTGTCCATGATTGAAGGATTCACATGGATTGTTTTTGACTGTATTGCAATATATGTTTGATTGCAGTGCTGTCATTAACATTCTTCAATTTCCTGAAGTTTTGAATCCAAGAGGATATTGTATTTGAATCTTTTCCTCCCTAGGTTGTTGGAAGACCTGATGTCCAAATCAAACCTTTACATTTTCTCCTTAAATTCTTCCTCCTACTCACCCTTACTACAACTTACTGACTAAATTTGAATTGAGACCTCACCTGCATGTGCACACTGGTCCAGTTTTTTGAGTTAAAATGATATTATCCTGGGTCTGTGCCCATTCAAACGCTTCAAACTTATTCATTGTGACATACAAATTGATGGGTATTGGGCTTACCTCCAATGCAATATAGAGGTGACTTCTAGTGCTAACAAAGGGGACTCGAAATTGTTGTGTTAACCTCCACCGAACTAGTACCATGATGGAATTAATTGCTCAAATCAGAACAACCCTCTGACCCAAGAATGAATTACAGTCGAGCTGGTAGGTGGGACGACCTCCTCAAGATTTAATGAGGGGATGGGGTAGACTGCCCATCCGTAAGGCTTCCATACCTAACCACAGACTGAGAATTTGAGACACACATAATCTTGTTAAGGAAGGAAAGAAAGGAAGTGTGGTGGGTAGAGGAAGACATGCGGAAAAATGCAGAGACGAGAGCGGAAACTCTCGGGTCCGACGAAGGACTAAAAGAGGAATAGTGATTTCTGATCACAGAAAATAGAGATTGAGCCAGGAGAAGGAGAGTAACCTTCATCCTTATCTATTTCTGTATTGGGAGTAGGAGAGTAACCTTCGTCTTTATCTATTTCTGTATTGGGAGAAGGAGAGTAACCTTTGTCCCTAACTTTCGTTGATCTAGAAGTGAGAGATTGAATCTCAAAGAATCATGGCTTAAGCTCGAGGGTGGCCTGTGATAAATCCATTGGGAGTGACTGAGCCTATGGTTGGGTGGAAACGAACACCCCTTTCATCAGTCGCATCACACTCTATGGTTTTGATAAGTGTTTTCTTGCCTTATGCTTTGAATTGTAAATAATGGATGCATGGGAGTATTTACATGTCTATAAAGGGTTCTTTATCTGTATTAAATGATTAAGTTATGAGTATGCGTTTGTTCCCTTGAGAACCTATATTTCTTCTTGAATTTCCATACATCCCAGTTTAATCACTTGAAGGCGCTTTCCCCAAGAATTTACATCACCATTCCGGATTCAGAGCAAGCCTCTGGGCATAGCTACCATTTTGGTAACCTCACAAGTTACTTTTCCTTGATTTAGATCTTAAATCTTTGCGAGTTGGGAAGGTGTTCCCTTCAGACCAGTAGTCTAGGAGACTCTGACCTTGAGCTTATTCCCTTAACCAAAAACCTGACTAAGAGAGAGGATTATAGCCTAGAAGTTATATGAAGGTCCACGTGACCTGTTTCTAGGAACCTTGGAGCTCGAGGCTTTGAGATGTCAAATTGCATAATATTCAAGTTGAACCCCGCAATTACTATGAATTGTCGATCTATGAACAAAGATCGAGGGTGGGGAATCACTGTGGAGCAAGGAGGTGAAAATAACTAATGTGCTAGTTCGTGGCCCACAATTCACCCTTGTTGTTGATCTCGACAGGTTGGAAGATCAACGATCCTGATTAGACTAGAATCGAGCGAGCACTTTGCATATTGCAGAGGTCGAACTCTCTGGTAAAGAGTATGCATGTTGGCGCCCCACAATTTCTATGAACCGTCGATCGCCGTTGACCTTTGATCTGAGTTCGAAGCTATCCCTGAAACGCAAGGAGCATGGGGGATGGTGAAATATTCAAGGAGATCAAGCTCATAAGAGATAGCTTTATCAGGAGTGTAGATGAAATCTAGGAGACAGGCTCGTAGGAGGAGAAAAGGTTGAATCCTTCAAGCACTTAGAAGATCTTCTAAGTCAGAGTAAGTCAGAAGCTCAAGAGGAGGAGTGACAGTGGCCATTAGATCACAATGCCAAGGATCGATAGCCATCTGATCTAAGGAAGGTGCATGAACCTTAGCACTTGGCACACACAGGAGAAGGGAACTTACCAAAGTTCTGAAGTCTCAAAGTAATTTGAGGCCATCCATCACCAGGAGGTGAATCTGGAACGCCAGATCCAGAGGGACACGTGGCGATAATTCCTGGACTCCAAGGAAATCTGTGCAAGAGTTTTCAGTTGAGATCTGAGACTCCTGAAGTACGAAGATCCGAAGAGATGAAGTAAATCACAGTCGTCAGATCACCTGAAGTAGGATCCTGACCATTGATCGCTAGGAGATACGTGTCAGCATATCATCAACTTCGACAAATCTATTTGAAAGTTTTCAGTTGATATTTAAGACTCTCGAAGTGCGAAGAGATGGAGAGCTGAATCAAATATCCATCGTCATATCATCCAAAGTAGATCTCAATCGTCAGATCATCCGAAGTAGATCTCAATCGTCAGATCATCCGAAGTAAATCTCCAGCATCGGATCGTCCGAAGTGAATCTGGACTGTCAGATTAAGAAGGGATGTGGAGTGAATCTATGGAATTTGGATAAAGTCCTGAAGTAATTCATAGCCATTAGATTATGAAGGGACGTGGCGTAAATCTGTGGACGAGTAAAGTCCCAAAGTAATTCATAGTCGTAAGATCTAGAGGAGACGTGGCATAAATCTGTGAACTCCAGGTAAAGACCTGAAGCAATCCTTGACCTTAAGATCCAGAGGACATGTGGCACAAATCTATGGACTTTGGGTAGAGACCTGAAGTAATCCTTGATCATCAAATCAAGTGGACACATGTCATTGGATTATAGCCTTCGGATAAAATCTATTGGGTAAAAGTGTGAAGTTTGAGATTTGAGATCTTAGGAGTCTGGAGACTCGAAGGAGATCTCGACTGTTGATCGCGAAGAGGGCCACATGATCGTTGATCTAGTTGAAAGGGTCAAACAACCGAAGTAGAAACAAGGCCGTTGATTTAGGAGAATAGGTGTCCGCAGATCATCAACTCTGGAAGATCGATGTATGGAGGAAAGTAGGGTTTGAGATTTGAAAAGTCCGAAGTCCAAAATCACGAAGGAGATCACATCTGTTGATTTAGGAAGGGAATATATGAACCATCAGTTCAGACAGTACCATCAAGATTGAGAGATCGACAGTCCCATAGCATTGCATGGATTGGAGGTGCGCAAACTTTAAAAATTTGAGGGCGGGCCACAATCCAAACCCCGGTTTTGGAGAAAGGATACGTGGAGGCTTGAGGAGAATTGCGGGCATAAAAGTAGTTTGGTTTCAAATCGCCTTTGGCTGCGCCCAAAATTGTGTGTTTGCGTGAGGTCATGCCCAAGGTCACATCTGAGGAGGGGCCAAGAGAAAAGGGGTTAACGCCAACTCCGAGACTTCACTGAAGCGCGAAGGAGAAGGTCACAGGTATCATAAGACCTGCACCAGAAGCCGGAAGGGCCCGTGTTTGATTAAGAGGATAGACTATCAAGGTCTATAATTCTTGTTTGACAAAGAGAATCAGAGAACCTTGACCGGAGGGTCGGGCTGAGTCCCAGACTTCCAGAATTAGGAGTCGTAGAGGGAAAGGATCTGTTCCTGTAAGGAGGACAAATATTTTTTTTATTTTCTCCCCATCGTGGGTGTGTTACAACAACCTTTACCCATTCTGCCATCTATATGGACTGATATTTCTATGGACTTCATTGTGGGGTTACCCAAATTTGGTGATAAATTCATCATCATGGTTGTGGTTGATAACCTTTCCAAATATGTTCATTTTTGTGCTCTACGACACCCTTTAAAGCCTCCATTGCCACTCAAGTCTTGGTGGATAACATATTTAAACTCCATGGCATTTCACAATCTATTGTGACGAATTGTGACCCACTTTCACTAGAATTTTTTGGCAAGAGTTGTTTAAGCTCTAGGCTGCTCAATTGAATCTTTGGGCTGCATATCACCCCTAGATTGATGGTTTGAATGAAGTTTTTGACTAGTGTTTGGAAGCATATTTGAGGTGCTTTACTTCATAATGAAAATCCCAATGGGTTTTGTGGTTACCCCTACCAGAATGGTGGTACGATACAACTTATCTTGGTGCCACTTGAATGACTTTCTTTGAGGTTGTTTATGGACAAAATCCCTCATCAGTACTATCCTACACACCTGAAGCCTCCAAGGTAAGGGAGGTTGAAAAATCCCTCACATCTCAGGTTGACATTTTATGGACTCTCAAGAATAATCTGGTAATGCATTAGAATCAATTGAAGTAGTAGGCTTATCAACATTGTTCTGAATTCCATTTGAGGAAGGGGATCAAGTGTTCCTTTTTTTGTAGCCTTATAAGAATACCTCCCTCAAAGACAAACACCACTAGAAACTTGATACAAAACTTTATGGCCCCTATAATGTCTTCAAATGTATTGGGCCAATGAATTATATATTATAACTTCTGAGCCACTCTAAAATTCATTCAAACTTTCATGTCTTCTGCTTGAAGAAAGTGGTTGGATCTAATTGTCACATTCAAACTAGTCTTCCCAAACTTGATGAAGAAGGCTCTATTTCATTGAAGTTTGAGGTTATCCTCGACAAAATAAAGTATCATCTCCACTATCTCACTATCTAGGAGGTTTTGATACAGTGGAAGGATATACTATGCAAGGATGCCACATGGGAACTAACAAAGATCCTTTAGAAATTCACTCATCTCCAACCTTGAGGACAATGTTTCCTTTTAAGGGGGAGGGCATGTTTGTGTTCTACCTTAACCCCCTAAGTAGATATACAGGTTTCCATGTATGGAGGCCATCTCTAGTAAATAAATCCCATGTAGTAGTGTGAGAACAATAATTTTAAGAAATCTTGCTAGAAGGTTTCACCTACTAGAAAGTTATCTCTCTAGAATATTCCTAGGAGGTAGATAGAACTATACAAAGAAATAGAAGCAATGCAATAAGATGTCTTGTGAAGTATATTGTAATTGAAGCTCTGCTCAATTGAAAGTTACCCCTTCAAAGAGACAATTCAATATACTTTCATCAGTAAAAATATAACATTTTGTAGTATTATAGTTCTTTATTTGACTATTATAATTGCAATGTGTCATTTTTACAATAAATCTAAATAAAATCTATTATTTCTACTATACATCTACAAATTTATAATAAAAAAACATAATAAAAAAGTAAACCATAACCAAAAGTAATCATTACACCACATAACATTTCTTCACTAAATAATAACAATAGTCAAATAACTGCACCAACTCCAACTCACTCATGAATTAAAAAAACCCAAAACAATACATAGAAATAGTTGCATCATCGACATTTTATTACACATTAACATAGTTATTTGACATAACATTTCATATCAATGTTAAAATTCCTAGCTACTAAAGACTCAAACCATTTGAAAGGTAGAGATATATGTATAATCGTACGAGTTGCTCACACAATAATGGAGACATCTTTGGGAACTTCTTCGAAAATAAACATGAATGATAAATAAACATGAATGATGATGAGTACTCCATATTGAAAAAACAAAAAACAAATATATGGGTGGTGATGTGGATATAATTGTTTTAGTTTTTTATTATTATTTAAAATAAAGCATAACAATATTTAAAGATAGATGAGATTCCCCATGTCTATGATGGAAATTGCAAAGAACTACTTGTACCTATGGTGGAACACCCCAAAAACCTCCCTACAACTATAACAAAGCCCCGGTAAGATCTATGCTAGTGACAAAGCCTACACACATGTTTCCCTTTTTATTTATTTATTTTTTAAATAAGATCTATGCTAGTGACAAAGTTTATGCATGTTTTTGTTTATTTATTATTTATTTAATTGTGTTTTTTAAATTTTTTTTTTTTTGTTTGCTAGCGTGTTTTTTATTTGTAATTATTTTGTGGTTTAAGAAATCGTGATTTAGAGTTATTTAACTTGTTAAAATTATTCAGGGATCGTATTCGACTTGGGCCACACCAACCATTAACATGGTTGGATTTTTTTGAGTGTCTCCTCCTGAATATAATGAGTTTCAAATCTTGACCACCTTACATAACAAAATCCTCAAAATCCAATCACACTAATCTGATTTGATTTTTTTTAAATTCATCTTAAACAAAAATCACTAAAAATTTATGAACATATTATATTTTAATAATTTTACTTAATTTTAATGTTTTTTATTTTAAAAATATCTAAATTTAAATTATACTAATCTTTTTTAATACAATTTTTTTATAAGTTTAACAAATTATGTAACTTCCTCAAATTAAGAATGAGCATTTTTATATAATGAGGATAATGTAACATCGTATATTTTCTATCATTTTTAATTTTTCTAGTCTCATTATTTCATTTATTTAATCGACTATACATTTATGTTTTCTTCGGTCTTGTAATACCCCAGTTTTGAGACCCCAGATTCAATAATGTATTTTGTTATTTTATAAAAGGCTGGAGGCCCAAACAATTAAAAGAGGTCGGAGTGCCTAGGAAATGTAATACTTGATCATTATTAATAATAAAATACATCGTTGGTTGTAAGACATACGAGGACAAGAGTTATAAGGGGGCTATGATTCCACGAGAGAGGGGGATTAAGGGACTAAGTCTTTTTATTATATTTTATTTACCCATAATTGTCTTAATTGAGAGAAGTGGTTACATGAGCTTCTTGGGAAAATCCATGTAGTACTTGATTCTAAGTAAATACATAAATCCATCTTTGGGCTGTTTGTGGGTACACACTCTTCATTATGTTCACTCTCTCCATTCACTCTTTCACTCCTTCATTATTGCTCATTCATCCTTGATCTTAGTCGGGGAAGGAAAAATGAATTGTTGGGAAATGAGCCAATTGTTTTCTGGATGTATTAATTATTGGTGCATTCCATCCACAAATTAATGCTTGCATGTCTGAGATGCATTGGAATGTACTGAATTTTGTTCACAACTGCAAATCCTGAGAGTCCCAGCATGGAGATTTTTGACCTGATGCATTGGAGCCCTGGAAAGAAGTGGAAAACCCAAGGGATTGCGTGGCAATGAAGGGAGTTCATTGTCTTTGGGTGGTGCATGCTAGAGATAAGAGATCTAGTGTAATTTGGAATGTTGTGTGTTGAGAAACTTGTGAGAGCTTGAGTGCTGACTGGTTTGGGAAGCTGAGTGATACCCTAGAACCGTCCTTGTGGAATCATAACCCTAGCTCAGGGGTGACTTGCTGTTGAGACTTGGGACAACACATCTATGGTTGGGTGGAATGTCCTTGGTCTAGAGCTAGTTGGTGATTGATTTTGTTTAAGATAAGTGCTCTCTACCATGTGTTTCTATGCCTTTATATTTATTTCCGTTGTGTATTAATTATTATCTCTGAGAATCATTTTTATAATATGAATGCTTGTTGGTTATTATTGTGCATGGCATATTGTCCATTTCTTTTAAGTTGTAGCATGAATCTTGATTATTGCATGTGAATCTTTCATGCTTCTTTATTAATTAGATGTTATCAAAAATTTGAAATCAGTTTTGAAGTGCGTTTTAAAGTAGCATGGCCAGACTGTGGGTGGCTGGGTACGTTAAAGATCTATTGATGATAATTTTGGTTTTCACTCTTATAAATGTACCAATTAACACATGGTTTTTACTTTTATAAATGCACCAATTAACTTGAGAAAATGTTTTCACCTCGAGAGATTTGATCCCTCTCGACGCTTGATATATTTGAAGTTAAGGTGGATCTAGGTTGGTTTCAGTCATGGGAAATCCCACAAAATTTGTATATGATCAACATTATGTATATGTGTATGTATAAGATTGATTTGATCATTTGAAATTTACACACTTTCCTCAGTTGGTTGAAAGTATAGAGAGTATTGTCAAGGAGGATTAATGCCAAAGTGACACAATTTGTAGATGATCAACATTATGTATATGTACATGTCTAAGATTAATCTGATCATTTTAAATTTACTCATTTTCCTTAGTGGGTTTGTAACGTCCCCAATCTCCCACACTGGGCCACGTTACTACAACCTCAACTTTTGTTGCTATGATATTCTTTGAAGCAACCCAAGATCATTACTGAACCATGCTAGTTCAACAATCCTAGTGCGTAGACACTACTCATAACACTCCCTATTACAAGTAGACTGAAATACTTCTCACAACCTTAAGGTACCGTGCCCAGACCCAAGGTGGGTCTCTCTTTACGAGTATACTTAATTTAATACACTTATAGAAGTAGAATAAATGTCACAAACCTATTGCATGCTTATTCCTTTAGAACAAATATATATACTGTTGTGCATGCAAACACTCTGCACACATAATACTACTGCACGCACAATCGATTTGATGCTACACATAAACTCTATCACCTTTGTGTGCGCAGACTGTTTCACTGTTTTCTCATCGCTTAATACCATGCCTTGGTATCTTCTAACCATACCACAAAGTTTAACTTAACATGAATACTTAATAACTGTCATGCCCACATATGTCTCAGTGTAACACAACCGACCCCTGAGTGGCTTTCCTAGGGATGGGGCATCAAAATTTTGTTCTCCTTAAGTGGTCAAATCCTTCATTCGGGGTCTCTATCACACTATACTCATCCATAACTTTCCAACCATGGTATCCATCCTCAAAACCGAGCTCAGAACCGACAAATATACCTTTCCGATATTCTTCGGGTGTTCATTAGTTGAGGGCCACATGGATTCACCTCACACGTGCTATTTCAAAGTTACTTTCTCCATGGTGGAAGACAATCCACCATTCAATCCTATGTATAGACTTCATCTCTTTCTCATATATCAGTTGTGGAGGAAATAAATGCTTCGATGCTTGATGCCTCTTTGCTATCTACGCACGAGACCACCCGAAGTTCCAAACTTCCGAAGTTTGGTAAGCTCACCACGTGGCTCCGGCTTTCAGGCCGTTCGGTCTCTCTACCATACCACACCCCAAACTCTCCAGAGACCTGAAGTCCTGGGCTCCCGGTCATTTCACCAATACTTTAGGCTAGGAGGGCATGTACCACGAGCTAACACGTGGAAGGGCCAAGGGTGACACACACCCTCATTGGGTGTGACACATGTCACGTTCCAATAGGTATATTGAGTATCTGACACACACGAATCTGGGTAACACGTGGCACTTCAAAGTGAGGTCCATGTGTCCCTTGGTGACGTCACTATGCCACATCACCCCAGATTGACAACCTTCTAACATCAATTAGATATCACAGTCGATATCCGACCACTTAGATCCATGGATATACCACTCTTGTTACTTCAGGAGTTCAATGTTCGGGGGTTTGGCGGTGAAAACTCCTCTTTTCTCTCGAGGTTGGTCAGGGCCGGGTTGAACATAGCCCAGATATGATGGTTAGTAAGGAAACCAAAGGTTCCCCAGATCAATGGCCCTGGTCACCTCGTGACTTTGGCCTTTGGAGGTTTTGGCTTCACTTAAACTCCATTTTCCTGAGGCAGGACTCCGTCGAAGTACCATGTGCGAAACCTTCCACTAGATGACTGGATGGTCGAGAAGGGGCCCCAACAGACTCCCCAGATCAATGACTCACAACCTTTCATGACTCTGACATTCGAGTAATTTTGACAGTTTTGAAGTTTGGCATCCCAGGGCTTCAATCTCTCGAAGCTACGAAACAATCAAGAGCTAGCTCCTTTCTGTAATATCCCTCTGCCAAACCCAATTGTAAATGTAATGTAAGTATACTTAAGCTGGTGGGATGTTTTGACATCATTTTGTGATGCACCTTTCATTACATAGTGTGCGCATGCACTGCGCAATAAAATGATGTAGTGTGCACATTCCTGGATACCGCGCGTAGTAACTAAAGTGCACGTAGTATGGAGGTCAGCGAGCCTTGTGTATATGATATATGTTGTAGGCTGGTGAGCCAGTTATTATAAGCTGGGATGCTTATGTTTTGGAATTAGGCCAGAGCACCTAGATGTTTAAGGTCATTGCTTCTATTTTGTATATGTCTCATGATTAATATAAAATACATCGCTGTGCGTAGATCGACCACGATAAAAGAGATGAGGGAATAAACTTCACCAGTTAGGGAAAGGGAGGGCCAAAAGTTAAGGGAAAGGGCTAAGCTAGAGAGCTTAAGCCAAAAAGGAATATTATATTAATATTTCTTAAAATATAAAGTATGGATAATTATTTTATCCTAATTTCTAAAGTTGGGGACAAGTGGACCAAAGTAGCTTTCAACATGACAAGTGTCAAGTTGGGGACATGCATACATATCATGGGGGATTAGCTCATTTTGACACCTTCACCATCATTCTTACGATCATCCTTACGATCATCCTCACAATGATTTAGATGATCATCTCTCCCATGGTTCCTTCCATCATTTAGTCATCCAATCAATGATTCCATGACCATTTTTCACTCACACAGTCAGCTATCCTTCAGACAGTCATTTCATTGTATCTAAGCCTGTTTCTATAACCATTTCTGGTTGGTGTACCTGGTTATCTTGGGAGCGGGATTGAAGAAGCAGGTTGTCAGGCCCATGGGAAATTGAAGAGGTGGGTTGTCAGGCTCGTGAGAAATTCTCTGAGCTAGAGAATTGATGGGAATTGATTTCCTGAAGGTGATAAAATACAACTACAGTGCTCTGAGACTTCCTGTCCAGCCTATTGCTGAATCCCTAGAAGGGAAGTGGGGAAGCCGAAGGACTGTTGAGAAGAGAAGGGACACACTTCCTTGGGTGGGACAGACATGTGGGGAATGAGAGGCTGTAGGCTGTTAGTTGAGTGAGCACTTGAGACAGAGTCTTTCCTGTTGTCTATGAGCCTTTAGCTTGGATAGGAATCCCTTTACCTAGGTGAAGTTTAGTCCCAGCTCGGGGGTGACTCACTGTTGAGAGTGATGAACAGTGTAGTCTAAGGTTGGGAGGTTTGTGGATGGTCTGTATGCAGTTGGTGACAATATTTCCAAGATAAGTACCAATCGTGTGATAAATTTACATGCTGCATTGTTAATTACATGCTTATGTTACGGTTTATCATATATGTGATTATAAATGTCTGTATGTTTATGGGTATTTCCCTGTATATGCTTCTTGTCCGTGTTTACTGTTATTTCAGTATGAATTCGTATATTACAGAATGTAATTGTTTGTTTACGTTTATATGTAAAGCTTCCACAAGAGTGTTGTATGTATATGTTATAATTACATGCAGTTTTAAGAGAAAATTTATGTGGCATAACTCAGTTGAATACTGGGTATGTTACAATATGTTCTGCAGTGAGAGAAAGAAAGTGTTCCCTCATGTATCTTGGCCCTTTGAAGGCTGAGAATGTTACAAATACGGTTTCAGATCTTAGTAAAGCGTTTGAGGAGTGGCGTGGCCCAGCTGGTGTGAGGCCGAGGACATTACAGTATTGTATCAGAGCTTCAGTTCCAACACTAAGCCTGGATGGTCCTAAAAGGTTCAGTTGAAGCGAATATTCACAGAAGATTAATTTCAAAGTGACCACATTTCAAGTCATAGAGCGTCCATGGAGAATTTTGGCACCGCACGGAAAATGTTGGCGTGCAGGTGTGCATGGTAAATTGTGGTGCCGCGTGGAAGAATATTGTGTGTGGATGCACATGCTGAATTTAGCTTTGCACGGTGAGCACACACATAGTAATGTGCACGTGGGGTGCGCAAGTATTGCAAAACATAGAGGAGTTTGGTTGGTGCGTGCATAGTATGAGTATAAGTTGTCTCGTGATAGTGTATTCAATGGTGCACGCAGATTATTGTGCACGGTGGGGCATATTGAACTTTGGCATGGTGCAATGCATAGGGTGAAATGCATGTGGAGTATTAGTGCGCGATACCAAAACTGTGTGCAGTGGATATTGGCGCACAACGCAAAAGTAGTGCACGCAAGTTATTGACGCAACGGAGAAGAAATGCATAGTGGATATAGGTGTGCAGAAGCATGATTTACCTTGTGGTATTGCTGTGCATGATAAATATGGGTGTATAGTTTGAATTTTAGTGTGCGCGAAGTCATTTGGAAGGCTATGAGTCTGAGTTTAATAATTTTTTTAGCATGGTATTAGAGGAAAAAGAAACAGACAACCGCATCAGAAGATTATGTTGGATTACTGAGAGGGGGGGGGGTGAATCAGTAATAGCGTAATTATAATCCTTTTTATTCAAATGTTATATCAATGTAGAATTATTATCCAATAATGAGCAGTAAGAAATAAACAATCACACACATACACAATACACCAATGTTTTATGTGGAAACCCAAATCGAGAGAAAACCACATAATGCTTTTTCTTATATGTCTTGAAGAATTACATTCATTGGAAGCACCAACTTCCTTTGTTTTCTAGCTGCCACTGGAAGGAGGCTCCAACCCCCTAGTTTCTCAGGCAACAACCTGAGGGAAGCTCCAACTCCCCAATTCTCTGGCTACAACCAGAAGGAGGCTACAACCCGCAATGTTCTCCGGCTACAACCGGAAGGTGGCTACAACCACCTGTCCTTGCCCCGTTATGAAACCCTGAAGTAGAATTCAAATGATGGAACCATTGTCACACTATCACTTTGAGATATACCACTGTAAACCTATACCAATAATTCTAAACCATGCATCAACCATGCATCAACCTGTACCTCAACCTATAATCAACCTGTACCATAAACAAGTGCATCAACCATGCACCAACCTGTAATCAACCTGTACCATAAACAAGTGCATCCAACCATGTACCGAGTATGTACCAATCATGTGTCAACTACTCATCAACTATGACTCATCAATATGT